>JARIHP010000135.1:0-89740 GCA_029282125.1 Mycena amicta | reverse complement strand
CAAAACATAAACGCCAGGTCCAAGACGTCAGTCAGATCGCGCACTGGAGGTCCAAGCCAACGAGAAGTCGAGAGATTAGAATGGCTGTCCCGTATGGCTCATCATCTCAGATTCGAGGGTCAGCCACGGTGAGCACCGGAACCTAAGGGAGTGGGCCGATATGCCAATGCGCCGAGTCTTCGTAAGACAAACGATCTTGTGATTGAAGCCCGCTAGTCGGCGCGACTGGAGATCATGGAAGTTGAGGCAGAGTTGACTATAACACCGGAAGGAGCGTCCCTCGTTCAAAATTGTGCGTAATTTTCTGAATTACAGCTTTGGTACAGAGTCGGGCGCTGAAGGGCTGAGTTGAGGATACTCGGTCGACAGTCTAATGATGTGCAGCGTCGGATGAATGGCTATGGTCACCTCCGTGGTGGTCGAGGAATGGGTGATGGCCCTGGCGGAATATTAATACATTAGAGAACCAGTTCGTGGATTGGACGCACAAGGAGCTTTCCACCATCTTGCCTGAGAGACCGATATCAGAACAAGTCGCATAGCTAGCAGACAACGCACCGCAGCCTGTAGAATATGAAGAACCACATGGTAGCGCCAATTCCTTTGGCGAGAAGTGTGTATCCACGGCCGGGAAGATGTGGGTGAAATCCTGGAGCTAGAACTGGGTGAGCAATGAGCACAATTGCAGAACAGCAAACAGACGATGGTGGCCCGCCATTTAGAGAATATCGTCACGTGCACGTGCTCCCACCCTTCCTTCGTCCGCACCAGCCACGAACCAGCCACGAGACTTGCGCTGCTTCCTTCTCATCGCCATCGGCTGCTTCGAGCCCCCCACGCGAATGGAAAAGCGGAAACGCGCCTCGAGCATTGTCGTCCCGACGCTCATCTACTCTGCTCCAGGCCACAAGAGATTTGCGAAATTATTCACAGGTCTGCTGCGCCGCTTGACGCGACCTAGTATTTGTTGATTTCCAGCAGAGCAATCACTTGACCAAGTCAAGGAGGTCGTCCAGAAACGTCTCAACCTTACTAGCTCGCATTTCACGCTATCTTACAACACCGATATCGCCCTCGAGAATGGTAGGACACGCGTCGAATTCTCACAGCCAATTGACGCGTCTAGACGACGATTTCGATGCATTCGCCGTCTATGCTGAAATGACCTCGCCGCACATCGATGTATTGATTGAACTTCAAGCGCAGCCCGTGAGTGTGCTCAGGCTGACGGCGCTATTGTGATGCTAAAACGACGCAGTTTGTTGACCAAGCGCCACCTCCAGCTGCAGATAATTCGATATCTGTCATTGTAGACAAGACAGTAGCCGACCCTGGTCCTCCTCTCAAGAAGAGAAAGTTGGCTACCGCTGCGGCCACATCTGACACTCAGCCCGACGCTGTACCGAAACCCAAAAGCACCAAACCAGTGTCATCCGCTACAAAACCCAAGAAGCTGAAAATAAGTGATGCAACTGAAGCGCCGGTGGCAGGCCCAAGCAAATCCAATCCGGAAACGGCCGAGAAGACGGGTTAAAGATCCTGTAGCAGCAGAGCCGAAGACGAAGGGGGCGAAAAAGAAGTCTCAAGCTCATGCGACGACCTTAGCGCCGACAGCAGCAACGGAACCGGACTCGACAGGACCCAAGCAGCGCAAAACAAAGACCCCTGCCCCCGATGTGGCAGCAGGTGCGACGGAGAAAACGAAGAAAACGAAAAAGAAATCTGAACCCGAAACCGCGGCGTCTGCCCCCCAGCCCACCAAGAAAGCTAAAAAATCAGCTGAAGCTTCCAAAGAGAAGGGATCGGTTAAGGGCAATCTCGCTGGTGCGGAATCTGCCTACCTTTCGTTCCAGGAGCAACTTGCCCATAAAATCACAGCAAGTTCCGAGAAATCCAAAGCCAGTTCGAAGGAGAAAGGTGCTGTCTCTTATGTCTTAGGTCGCTTCCTATGCTCATCTACGACAGCGAAAAAATCGCAAGAGAAAAGCAAAGACAAGGTGGCTGAACCTACTGGTAATTGAACCACAGTTCGTATTCGCAGCGATTGACGAGTTCCAGCCGCCCACAGAGCTGCCGCCGAAAAAATGGATGTCATTGTGGAGAATGCCTCTTCCTCTGCCACGGCCAAGCCCAAAAGCAAAACAAGTGGTGGGCCTAACAATGTGAATCTCCATTCGGTCCCAAGGCGGGAAACGGGAGGCGTATCTGACGCATCGATTGGCATTCCAGATCGGGCGCTTGTGACCGGGGACGAAGACAGTGAAAGCTCAGAATCAGAGTCGCCTACTGTTCGAGCGCCCAAGCCCATACCACCTCCTCTCGGCACAAACACAGACACCGAGTTGGACGCTATCATGCGCGGGCCCGCGCTGAGCCTCGACGATCTTATGCCAGAAGAGGACGATGAACAAGACCGGGCAGACAGCGTGGTGCTAGAGCAGGACAACCAAGACGATGTTCAATTCCGTCGCCGGTCTCGCCGACTCTATGCTGATGTGCCGTCCAGTGACGACGAGGACGGTGTCGATGAGAACAGTTTGGATCCACAATCCGCCCTACCTGACGCTCAACCATCGTCTCTTCGTTCCGCCACTGCGCCGCTCATGGCCATACACTCGCGTCGATCCATGGAGATTGATTCATCTGGCGACTTTGCCGTCGACCAGGCCATGGCGTCCGACAGCGTCATGTTCGGCTTAGGGAATCCGTTGTCTGCATCTCAGCCAACCGTAGACGACCCAATTCTTCCAGCTGAAGACTTCGCAGCGACTCCATTCCTCGGCAGTGACCATTCTCTTCCACACGCTCAACCTTCATCCTCCCCTGCCACCGCTACACAATCCAAGCAACGCAACGGCAAAGTTCACGTGAAGTTATCGCAGCTAGAGCTCCCCATCAGCATTTCTCCAAAACCCACCCCAGCCGCAGGCACGGATGATGCAGATGAAATGCAGGAAGCGGTTGAGCAGACGATCCCGCCGAAAGCAACAAGAAAGCGAAGCGCTGCAGCTTTTACCGTGAATGTGGACACCGTAGACGAACGACCTCCTCCGAAACGCGTCCTCCGACAAAGAACGGTCGAATCTTCAGAGGTACCGGCGGTTGTCGTCGAAGAACCGCCTCCCCCCAAACCGAAAAGAGCACGCGGACCGAACAAAACGCCCGAACAGAAGGCGCAAGAAGCTGCTGCAAAGGCTGCCGCCAAAGAGGAAAAGGAAAGGGTGAAGAAGGAAAAGGCACTCGCGAAAGTCACCACCGTGAAGAAGGGCCCAAAGAACGTAACGAAGAAACAGGACGCATCGGCACTTGCGGATCCTGCCTCGGACAAGGCTGAGGCGTCGCAACACGAATGGACCGTCCTTAACCCGGCTTCTTCATACGACGAAGGCGACATTCTAGCAGGGTCCATGAGAGACGAACTTCGCTCCAGCAGTGAAGCGGTACATCCGCAGGGCTCGCCGTTCCATGGTCTTGACCACTCCGAGGACGATGAAAATTCAGAGGCAGAAATCGCCAAAATGGTCAAGTCATCTTCTAAAAGCTTGTCAACGAGCTCGTATCGTCGACTAACGGACATTGCGAGTCAACCATCCTTGTTTTCGACGCCGACATTACACGCTGCGCCTGGTGTTCCATCGACATTCCCACGCGCTACACGGAAGGATTTGTTGTATGGGGACGCATCCAGTGATTCATCTGCTGGGGAGGAAATTTCGCATATACCCAAAGCGCGACGCGCAGGAGCAGCTAGAAAGTAGATGACATGTAACAAGTACTTGACAAGTCACTAGTCGCTCAGCGTGACGCCGTCAAAAATTTCTTTGCTCAAGAAGTTTATGCTCTGGTTCAAATCCACGCGCGACGAGTACGCTACGTTTCCTTTCGTCTATTCAGGACGCCGGACTGACCCTCGCAGCTACCTCAGCGACCAAGTCTTCTCTCTCTCTCAAATAATCTCGCACTACCATGCTCGTCCGGTACTCATTCTGTATCTCCGTTTCTCCAGGGGCCTGGCCACACACAGCGGCACCATTGCTGCCATTCCCGCCACTCTCCATCTCAAAACAGGCAGTCTTCAGTGGGCGGTCGTTTGGGGCCCCCATGAAGCATCTACGGCGAAACGGTTTCTCACCCTCGATAACATTCGTGTACGCGTAAATTTTAGCCTCTTCGGTTTCCTGGCGCTCAAGCGTCCACTAGATACCGAATCCATGACCGACCCCCCTTCTTACCGCGGCCAAATCCTCGTTTTCACGACGCCCCTCATCGGCACTATGGTGTTCCGCACAACCAAGCCCCGGTTGACTCTCAAGACGTCGGTGTCGTGCTCGAGTCTCAGGGGCATTCAATGTGCCGCAGTTGTCGTCGCCGATGTAGCTGAAAAATTCTCGCACCACACTGCAGTCGAATCGCTGGCGGCATGTGCCGCCGTCATGATGTTCCTGGGGTCACGGGTGTCGATACTGCGTGCTATTACACGACTACTTCGCGACCCAGGGTACAACTCTGGGCCGTTGTGCAGTCGGATGATGATGTCTTCTGCTCCACCACCACAGGAACAAGACTACTGGGACCCGTCGAAAGAGAACCTCGTCGACCAAAATCTCGACCAAGGAACCATACCAGCTCAACCCTACCGGCTCCATCAAGATCGCTGTTCTCGATTTCGGAGCAAAGGCCAATATTCTGCGCGCTTTGGTCCGCCGAGGCGTCGCCCGTCACCGTATTACCCTGGAATTACGACTTCAACGCTATCCGCGACCATTCGACGGTCTTTTCCTCACGAATGGCCCAGGCGATTCCCATGCATTGCATGGAGGCCGCTCTCAAGCTGCGCAAGACTCTTTCCGAATGAATAAGCCTGTTTTTGGTATCTGTATGGGACACCAGATTATCGGAATGGCGGCAGGGCTCGACGCATATCGGATGACATTTGGGAACCGAGGCCATAACCAGCCTGTTTTGGCGCTTGCGTCGGCAGGATCTATTAAAGCGGGTCGCGTGTATGTTACTAGGTAAGGTGTAGCTGCTCTATTTTTACGCTTCCTCACTCTTTCCAGCCAGAACCACCAATACGCGCTGCCTCTTCAAGACCCGTTTCCTCTGGGATGGGAGCCCTTCTTTATCAACTGCAACGACTCGTCGGTGGAGGGAATCAAGTCAACAGCAGACTCGGGTAAAAAAGTGTGGGGTGTCCAGTTCCATCCGGAAAGCGCTGGTGGCCCCGCTCGATACGATCGAGGTTCGTGTCCCATCTATATACCCTTTCTCGCACCGACAGGTTTGCAGATGTTTACTGACTTCGTATCGGAATGTCGGACTCACAAGCTGTCCATTCCTTCTACTGATTTTGTTTCGACCATGGCGAACGCAGGCGCGCGAGTTGCGGCTGCAGCATAGTATTCTTCTCGACGGAATGGTTTTTCTTGAACTACTAGTTATTTTGCGCTTTGTATTCAGAATTGTTGCAAAACAAGTGTGGACATATGTCGTGTGACCCGTGGTTACAACGCTTGCTCCGAGTCCCGTCAAGTGCGATGAACTCGTTTTTAGACCCCTACGACCTTACATCCGGGACCCCTCCTCGACAATCGGACCAGTCGCTCGAACAAGAAGTGTCGCAGGCCATTGGGCAGGTTGGGCGTCTTTGGGGGTGCATTTCGGGAAACAAGTGCGTTTACCAGTCAGACGCTGCCTCTTGACATTCACCTTGCACAGAGCCAGAATGCTCTCGAGACAGTCGTCTCTCAGGCTCAACAAGAGCTGAGCAGGCTCACGATGGACACACCGCAGCCTCCTCCTCCTGAATCCACGCAGCCTGCGCCTGATTCTAGCGACGGCTCGGCAACTCCACGAACAGCTTCACCAGCTACACAAGATCCCTCATCGTCTACGACAGCTGGTGTCCCAGAACCTCTTCTCTCGTCTACAATCGGCCTTGCCACCAAATATCGTCTCTACAGTGCAAAGCCACATCCCCGAATCGCTAAAGAATGCCTCGGAAAACATCGATTTTGCCCAAATGCGGACGACTCTGACCTCCGAGTTCCAGCGTGTACAGGGTGTTACCCGCGCGCAAGCGGAAGAGTATGTTCACAAGAGCGAGGCACTGTTGCGTGATGCAATGAAGGAGGCTAGTGAGGTGCTGAGGGATGCCGTCAAGGTTGTTCCTCCGGACGCACCGCAGACCAGTGCCAGCCCTAGCAACATGTTATGGGACGGAACCGACATGTGGATGATGCCTTTCGACGGACCAGAGTCCAACGGGAAAGGCAAAGAGAAGGCCGCTTCACAATCCATAGCGGACAGCCAGCTAGCCGTCGCCACCCGCGCTGAGGTTCTGCTGAAGCGGTCTCCAACACGATCCCGAAATTATCAAACTGGACCCGGAGGCAGACGCGGGGGTGAACGAGATTTATTCTCAATGGCTGGCGACCTCGATGACGGACGGTTTGGAGAGCGAGGAGTGGGCTTCCAAGATCACTGCCCTCTTGGATGATTCACCCGACGGTCAAGCGCTCAAGGCGAACCAGGATTCTCTGGGTGAGGTCTTCGGCCTGTCGTTGCGCAACGAGCTCATTCTGAAACAGTACCTGCCGAGATAACCCGTCAAGTGTTTTGGAAGCGTTACTTTTTCCGTGTTCACCAGATCAAACAAGAAGAAGAGAAACGGAAAGCTTTGCTACAACGTTCGTATCAAGTCTGTTTACCTCCGAGTTGTGCTCACTCGAGTCACACCAGGCTCAACGGCCGAAAGCGAAGAAGACTTCAGCTGGGAAGACGACGAAGAGGCTGCTGCTGTTTCCAAGCCTGCATCAACGGACTCCGACCTCGCACATACAATTGTGTCTGTCCCATCGTCTGAGGCGCCTACACCCGCAAGTACAAGCCCGAGGGAGAGTAGCGAAGAGAGCTACGACGTCGTTCATTCTGACGCAAAAGACAGGCGCGGCAAAAAGACCGCAGAATCCGACGATAATGACAGTGACTGGGAATGAACTTATGAACTATGCATTACTGTACCATTATCCAACATGAACCTGCGAACACAGTTCTGCTTCCAGTGTCCATTCAAGACGCATAGCAGACGTTCGCAAAGATCTGTGAACGGAGCCAGATCTTGCGGAGAGGCAATAAGACTTTGTCTCTTTTACAAACCCCGCCGTCGAACACTCCTGCGAAAGACTCGGAGGTTCATCGAGTGTTGCAACCTGGGATTGCTTTTAAACCGACAATCTCCACGAGTATCGTGTCTAGAAGCAAAGAGAGAGCCCACTTTGAGTTTCGTACTATCGACAGTCGCCACCACAACGAGCATAAAGACGCCCGCCAGAAAAATGCAGAACTCCAATCTGTTTTTTCCACGGCGAGAAATAGGCGCAAGGGACACAGGCGCCAAATACAACGAGTTCAGGTCCTACAGCGTCGTTAAGGAACGGACGTGGAAATGACAGAGGAAATGGCTCGAACACCTGTCAGTGTCTTTTCCTTTATTCTTCAAAGACAGAGGAAATGCGGCGTCCAGAATGTATCACTGGCAAAAATCGGAGGCGGGCCCGAGGCGGGCTCAGATGCGGAGACGAAGGCAGTAATCATAGAAGCGTAAGACTATCGAAATTTCTCCGTCGGCAGTGAGAAAGCTGGAGCAGATGAAGTGTTCCAAGTAGTTTGAGATCCTGTTCACCAAGATTTGATGCGGCACGTCAAGGTCACTTGGGTTCCGCACCTTCGCTCGCTTGCTGCTGAGCCCAACCATTTCGCGGCGACGCAGTGACGTGTTCATCTCTTCAAGTTACTCTGTTGCCACCACGCGCGAATGGGCGTGAGTTCGCGGCGAAAAGCAGCAAGGGCCACCAGAACCCGCACCCTCTCACGGACCGTCGTTATCAACTCGCTTCGCCTGGGCTGGGCAGTTGTTCTTGTGTGGGGTGAACTGGTAATTTGCTCGATTGGGAAATCGTCCTGTGCTATAATGCCGTTGCAAGGGCGTCTACTTTTGGTCACTGTCTTCTTGCAAGTGGCCCGAACTGGTACGCTGGTCAGGCGCTCATCTCACGGTATCTGAACCCTGTATCCAGCACGAATGGCGTCGCGGGAAGCCGACGCACATCCTCCTAATCTCAGATCCTCAAGTCCGACCGTCCGTTGCATGGGGAATGCAGAGCCTCTCGCAGTCTCTATACGAGGTTGGTGCTAATCGCGTTCGATTCCTCGCTGACATGTCGAGCTCTTAGGCGTATTACGACCTCAATCTCAAGCGGAGCTGGCATGTAACGCGAAGATTGAACCCTCACGCTGTCTTTTTTCTTGGTGATATGCTTTCGAGTGGGAAATTTGTGAGATCCGAGGCAGAGTGAGTATCGACAACACTTTGGTGACCGGCAAGTAATCGTGGCCTAGGTATGCCACTTATTGGCGGAAATTCCAAGAGATCTTTCCACCAGCTTCGTCGGCCCCTCACCATTATATACCTGGGAACAACGATGTGGGGTGAGCATCTTATTAACCCGTTTTCATTCACTAACAACCCCCAGAATGGGGCTTTCGCACTCTTCCCCGAAAAACGTTCGCTTGTACTATTCGAATGTGGTCGGCCCATACAACCGCCAAGGTCTGTGATGCAGCTTGCATACCGAACGCGGCTTACTCGGATCAGTGGTCATTCGGGACCATGTCTTTGTCTGTTTGGACGCTCCGGGTTTAGTGGATGATGATTACCAGCGATCCGGGACTCCGTACGATCTGTGGAATCCCATTCGTGGAGGCAGCGTCGAATTTGTAAAATCCGTGGCTGCCAGTATGCTCTACAGTACAAATTCTTCTTTTGCGTCGACTCATTCAACGCAGGTGGACGTCCCACTATCCTTCTCTCGCATATTCCTATGGCGCGACCGGATTCAGCCTCCTGCGGCCCTCTCAGAGAGAAAGGCTCCATTCGACGAGGCGTTGGGCATGGCTATCAAAATACTTGGGAAAACATACCACAGCTTTCCTTCTCAGAACCCTGCGACCCTCTGCGATATTCAGGTGCGCTGTCCGACATGCAGCGAACCTGTACCAAACGATCCCACAGTGGCGACAATCGCGACTACTGTGAATACAATCACGCGGTGGATATCGAAGCTGAAGAAATCCCCCCGACGATCCGCGAAATCTCTATCAAGTCATTCTCCATGTCTGTCCACATCAAGCGACCTGGCTTTCAAATGTTATCGCTCGTACGCGCCTTCATAACTTGTGGAAGCCGCTCCTTGACCCTAACCCTAGGTCGACCCACTCCCGTCCGGCACGTCGATTGCTGATGCTCCCTGTCTACTCCCGGATACTGCCAACATATATAGCGCACTTTACACGCCTTTTGCCCTCCTGACGCTCATTCTCATTCTCGTATCCAACGTATACCGGTCAAGGCGACTGCGAAACGTGCCACTTCCCTCCCATTTCGCTGTCTCCACTCAGCAGTAATGGTCACAGTCCCAATCAACTGGGTACTGCTGCTCCCTGGTCGCCCTTCACGCCGGCAATACCCATCAGCCCACAGCACCAGCTCCCACCTAGTCTGCGGACGCCAAATGCCACGCCTGGACCCACGATGCGCGCCTCACGGCCTGCGACTCCACTGGGATCGCCTATGCTGAGTCCTCAGATTATTTTCCAACCCGAAGAGGATGACGAGGATGCCCTCTATTCCGCGCAATATGCCATCCAGCGGAATGGACACATGGAAGACGAGGAATGGCCTGCGCCGCGTGACGATCCCGCTCCGTCGTTCTTCTTACCTGCGCCGGGCAATCCCAAGCTGGCTGTGACCCTCGTCGTCTTGGTCTAGGTCTTGGACCTTCGTCTTCCGAGGTCGCCGAAGACGTATCACAATGTCCGTTCCATCATGGAGCTCTGTGCGCGAACTTGTAACCCAACTTGCTCCTGGGGGTGACTCGGACATGTTGCTTCGCCGACGGGGCGTGTTCTGGGCAACGGTTGTGGATACATTCGGCATTTTGTGGCCAACTCTCCTGCTCTGGATGATTTTTGCGTGGTGGATGCTGTAGACTACTATATGTACTAATCATCGATATTAGACTGTACGGTCACCGGCGGTGGCCTGCTGCCATATACCCTCCCGGGATCTGGGCCACGACAAAGCATCCGAGGCCCAGCACTGCGAGTGATGAGCACGGAAAAGTAAAAACGAGCTGTCCGCAGACTCACAATAACCAGTAATCTTCTCGCCTGGCGAGTGGAAGTATACGCTCGTAGTTCCGCATGCCAACAACCATATGGCTATCAGGGCGAGGTTTGCGTATACGGCGATCGTATGCGGAGTCGACCATCTGGTCAGCGAAAACGATGGACCAAGTTGTTGGGCAAGGAGTAGGATGGATAGCGTGAGCAGGAAGATGTGGCCGGATACGTCGTGGCCTCTGCGCAAACGAGGGGTTGCACGCCAGTCAATTGGGAATACGAGCGAGGACGATGACGCAAAAAGTGCTGGGTGGGTTTCGGGGGACACGGCGGTGGCTGCGTGGCAGTATTCTGCTGGGAGCGAGAGCGGAGGGCCGTCAGGCAAAGATACGATGCACTCGCCGCCTGAAGCAAGCACGATGCGTTCGAATAGTGCGGGTCCGAAGAACCAGGCAGTAAACACCAGCCAAGTTGCGGTCGCGGTGATCCAGCGGGTGAGCCGGAGCGCACTACGTGTCGACGGTGTCCCGGTGGCCCATGCAAACAGAAAGGCGGCCGACGACCAGCCCCATGCCTTCTTGATGAAATACACATTCAACGCGTTGCTCTTACTTGCGAACCGGTGTGTTTGGCTCAGCGGATGAGGAAGGTGGGTCAGGAGAGGATTCGAGGTGTCGAGGTAGGTATTATACACGACGGAGTACGCCGTCCCGACCAGCACTATAGTGGAGACGAGAGCGAATGCGAGACGCGTCGCAATTGACATGAGAGTAATAGGGAGAGGCGTGACGACATCAATTCCGAGTAGTACAACAAATTTCTAGTTTCACATTATCGTAGCTCTCCAGCTGGAAACGGCTCGCAGGTCAAGGTTGAGCGATCCGAGAGCCTAGGGGAAAACGAACAAAAAACCAGAAAACGCTCTAAGAAAGCCAGTCCAAAAAGTCTGGAGTGAAATATGATAGGACAAGCGTCGCTCCTGGAGTCGCATGAGATACGATAATGGAACAGCAGCAGGCCAATGCGCACCGGCTCGTAGCATGCCATCGACGGATTCGAAAGCCATGTCTCGGAGCGAGTAGACTCCAGCGTTGGCGCCAGCATGGATCATGGCGAATTCGCCACTGACCTGATAGCAGGCAAGGGGATGGTTTGGTGCGATTTGGGCTGCATCGGCGATAATGTCGAGATATGGCATTGCAGGCTTGACCATCAGGATATCCGCACCCTCAACGGCATCGCGTTGCTGTATGTATAAGTTATCAGTGTGGAGAGAAGCGACTGACAACTCACAAGAGCACGGCGCGCGAGTCCTCGGCCAGCAGGTGGTAGTTGGTAGCACTTGCGGTTGCCAAAGGACGGGGCACTGCCAGCTGCGTCGCGGAACGGACCGTACAGCGAAGACGCAAACTTGGCCGAGTACGCCATGAGGGTGCACTTGTTCCCAAAGCCGGCGTCGATGAGCGCCCGCTTTATGGATTTAATGCGGCCGTCCATCATGTCGCTGGGAGCGACGCAGTGAGCGCCAGCACGGGCATAGTTCAAGGCTACTTCTGCGATACGGGAGACCGAAGGAGCGGTATTTATGGTGCCATCTTCATGCAAAAGGCCACAGTGTCCATGGTCCGTGTATTCGCAGAGACACACGTCGCAAGCAATGTAGAGGTCGGGGAACAGTGAACGGAGCTTCTTGATCGCAAGAATGACCGGCCCATTTTCATCGTCTGCCGGAGTACCACGGTGATCCTTGTCCTGGTAAGAAACAGTCCAGAGAGACGGATGCCACGTATACCTTCTCACAGGACATGGGTACGCCAAAGAGAATGACGCTCTGGAGGCCTTTGGCGACGAGCGGTCCAAGGAAGCCCTCGAGTTTGTTCACGCCCCATCTGCACTGGCCCGGAAGCGTTGGGATGAGCTGGGCGGCGTCGGGGTCGTCCGTAATGAATATTGGATACATGAGCATAGATTTTGTGAGCTGGCGGTTGCTCTGCCATTGCCGGCTGAGGGGATGCTGGTAGCCACCTTGAAGAATAGAGCTGAGGAGATGTAAGGGAGAAAAAGTCGAGGATATGGACAAGCGGACGAGATATCCATGGTGGTGGGATTGAAAGTTTCGTTCGGCGTTACGCACGTCACAAATCTCGATGGCTACTTCGAGCAGCGTGCTGCAGGCGTCTCTCGAGGCACACAACGACACTTTTGAAGCCCTCATCAGGCTCATCCCCACCAAATATTACATCCAACCAGAGCTTTCCGAAGAACAGGTGCCTCCTTTTCAGCGTTTGTCGACCAACGGTGCTAAATGTTGGTTTGTAGGCGGCTTCCAAGTATCAAAAACACAGCAAAAAGCAAAAAGCGCCGAAGCAGGCCGTGAAGGAAGCCTCCAAGAAAGCGCGGCGCGAAAAGGTATGCATGTTTGCGAGGGAAAAGAAAAGAAAAACTAAACCAAGCAAAAGCTCGATCCGGACAACCATAGGACCCAGGATGAGGGAAACTCTGTCAAGGGCAAGGGCAAGCGGAAAGCCGCGGGACCACCGTCGGACGACGACGACTCGGACGACTCGGAGGGGCTTGCCATGGACGTCGACATTGATTTAGGTGACGACGAGGACATGGTACCGATGGCGCAATCCGGCGGGATTGGGGCGTTGCGTGACAAATTACATGCACGGATGGCAGCGTTGCGAAGGGGTGGGGCTGGGAGCATGGGCGGAAAGGACGCACTGCTCGACGAGCGGAGACTCCAGCGTGCCGCAATGCGAGAGCGGAGACGGAAAGAGACCAAAGACAAGATACGGAGAGAGGAAGAGCTCAAAGGCAAGGGCAAGAATAAACACGAGAAAACCACGCTGGCAAAGGTATGCTGCACATATCTATCTCTTGATGAAATTATTCACGACATGAAAAGACGCAACTCCTCGTCCCCGATGCTACAAACGCTCGCAACCAACCTGCATCCTCTGGCCCTGGTGCTACCTCCGTCGCGTTCTCGTCTGTCGCCGGCAGCTCCTCCAAACAATCACAAAAACTGAAAACAAACTCGAATCCCACCCAAGCGCTCGCACAACTCGCATCTCGCAAAGAAAAGCTCGCGTCCCTACCAGAGGACAGGCGGAAATCGATCGAGGAGCGGGAAAAGTGGGACAAGGCGGCCGCTCGGTTAGAAGGTGTCAAGGTGCGCGACGACGAGGGGCGGTTGAAGAAGGCGGTCAAGCGGAAGGAGAAGGAGAAAGCAAAGAGCAAAGGGGACTGGTGCGTTTCCCTGTACCCTTACCATCCCAGCTCATGCCATGCAGGGACCAACGCAAAAAAGACCTCGGCGCATCGATGGCGGCCAAACAGAAGAAACGCACAGACAACATCGCGATGCGGAACGAAAAGCGCAAAGGAGGTGCATCGAAAGGCAAGGGCAAGGGCAAGGCGCGGCCTGGATTCGAGGGAAAGTCGTTTGGCAAGGGTAGAAAATAGTTGGTACAATGTCACAGTCACGGGACCGTTACTACACTGTTTACTTGGACCCACGACCACCGACAACGCGATGCTGTTGTCACTGCATACTCCGCCTCGCCCTCGCACATCCTACGAAAACCCGCCAATGCTCACGCCGTCTCCCCTTCGGCCAAGGCCACCCCATAAATCGCCCTTGCGACCTCGCCCAATAACCCCAGAGAACTCGGACGCGGCCGTCTTTCTTGCTTCCCAACCACTCCTGGTCCCCACAAGGACACCTCTCTCACTCAATACCAATACCCAGCAGACCACCGGCACAAAACGCAAGTCTTCACAACAAACCGCTACCCCGCTGCGTCTGGCATCTCCCAGCAATCCCAGCATCGCGTTCCATCGTCTTGCCCCCCTCCCAGCGCCACAGTTCACTATCCGCACTCCACACACAGTCGCAGACACAGATGCCCATCTCCGCAGTCACACTGCCACCCTCACCCGTCTGCGCATCTCGGACCTCAAAGACGAGTTTGACGACGAGCTTCCCGTCCTCTCTCGCCCAGAAGAGGTCATCGAGGCCAGCTCGCCCGGTGGTCACATCACTAAACGACGCGCTCGGTCGCGTCCAGTCTCCCAGGAATTGTTAGAAGGATCTCCGTCTCCGGTGAGTCAGCACACGCGCGTGTTTGCGTCCATCTAACGTAAACTAGGTTGAGTTTCCTGCCCGTGCACGAACTCGCTCCCAGTCCAGTGCTTCATCCTCAGACATGGGCTCCCCGCTACCACGCCGCCGCGTTGTGGGCACATCCCACTCTCGCGCTCCTCTCGAACGCATAGAGAGTGCTGCCACCCTCTTTTTTGGACCACCCATCAACCCTCCAGCAACGCGCTCGCGGCTCATCTCAGCCACATCTTCCCCGCTTAATTCTACCTCTCCCCGTCCATCTGGTCGACATAGCTACGCTGGTCCAGGTTGCAGCACGCAGTCGTGGAACGCGCTGCAAACTCGCTCAGCCACTTCGTCTCCTGGATCTTCTCCGTCGTGCGTCCCCACCGCAGATGACGAGGACCAAGACATGTTTTTTGGTGCTTCTCTTCCCGACCCCTCCTTCTCATTCCTCGCTCCTTCACCGCGCCCACGCCGACCAGCTGCCACTATCCCTAAAAAGTACAATTTGCGGGATTCTGGCGTGGTGTTGAGTGAAGACGAGGACCATCCTATGCCACAAGCGTCCACCAGCGTTAGCTCCATCTGCTCGGACGACGGTCTTGTCACTCCCGGCGTCGAACCGGAGGCTGGCTCAGGCTGGCCCGCTGTTTTTACTGGGGATACCGACTGCGAAATGGATGTCGATAATTTTATCCAGCGAACTTTAGCTGTCGGCGCCAAAACGACAGCTGCAACGCAAGCTAAAAAGGCTCCCGGCACACCAGTGAAGCGCGTCAAGACAAGCTATCTTGTAGGCGATCGTCCATGGCAAAGCGCCGTGGCGCACAAGGTTGGACTACCGGGATTTGGGTTGGATTCCAAGAAGGGTAAGCCGCGAAAGAGCCTCCCCGCTGTCTTTCCGGCCCTGGGCCGTAAAGCAAACAAACCTACACCGGACATTGCGACCGACTCGGAAGGCGAAGACGAGAGCCCAAGTGGACATCGCGACAGATATGTGGGTTTGGGCTTGGGTCGACCAATTGCACGCACTCGATGGCTGTCGCGTCGAAGCAGTAGTGGCGCCTTCTCAAGCGGCAGCGATACTACCTCACTCGCCGGAACGCCCACGCGAGCCAAGGGACGCGGTGCGTCATTTAATTCTAATTAACTTTTGGCAAAATAAGGCTAATATCTCCGTTTGCAGACTGGCATTTGCCCAAGTCGCACCGGCCCATCCAGTTTTCACCCTCGAATAACGCGCTGAATTTGTCGCCTGGACGGTCCGCATCCAGCTCTTCTTCTGCGTCAACGATATCGATAGGCTCGCCCACTGGAGCAAGATATATGCCAGATTCGCGACACCCTTTGACGCCGCGCGCCAACTCCGTGCGCCGCCTTTCGGATCAGTCCGTTGAGCGTGTGGGGTATTTTGAGCGGGCGTTTGAGGAGATGGACGAACTTGGCAGTGGCGAGTTTGGCAAGGTGATCAAAGTGCGGTCGAGGACGCCGCATATGGAATACGCGGTCAAGAAATCGAAACGGTTCGAGGGTGTGCGACACCGGTCAGTCCATTTGCGTACTCGACGACCAACAGCTGATTGGATCTCAGGCTGCGGCTACGGGAAGAAGTTGAGATTCTCCAACATCTCACATGTGGTGGCGTACAACCAAATGTTTTGACGTTTGTGGACAGCTGGGAGGAAGGCGACGTACTCTACATTCAAACGGAGCTGTGCGAATTAGGCAACTTTGCGCACTTTCTCTGGGAGTATGGCCGCGTTTTTCCGCGGCTGGACGAAGCGCGTATTTGGAAGATCCTTGTGGACCTGAGTAACGTATGGGGTTCTGTCTGGCGGTATGCGGATGCGCTAACGGGTCTTGTCTAGGGACTGCGATTTATCCACGCTGCGAACGTGATCCACCTCGACCTAAAGCCGTCGAACATCTTCGTTACGGGGGAGCGGCGGCTGAAGATTGGAGACTTTGGAATGGCGTCGATGTGGCCACGGCGGCAGCACCTTGAAACGGAATCTGTCGGATTCGAAAGGGAAGGCGATAAGATGTACTTGGCGCCAGAAGTCTTACAGGGGCGGTACGGGAAGGCTGCTGATGTGTTCAGGTGAGCCCGGTTTCAGCGGGTGGGTTTTTGAAGCCGTTCTCACGTCACGGTGCAGCTTTGGCATGACAATGCTGGAGACAGCATCTAACATTGTGGTGCCCGACCAGTGAGTGTGCGCTGGTGTTTTGCGGGAACTATGAGGACTAACGGGACGGCAGGGGTGACTCGTGGCTGCAGCTTCGACGGGAAGACTTTTCGCAAATCGAACTGGATGACATGCCGAAACTGTTTGGATTGATACGCAAAATGATGCGGAGAGAGCCTGAGGATAGGATAGACATTGAGGGGGTGTGGAGCCACCCAGTCGTGTCGCGAGCACGAGCGGCGATGGCTGCGTCGGGAGGCGGGGTGCTAGACGGCTCGGGAAGCGACTTCTTAGATACGATCCTTGCTTGACGACGGCCCACAATCTATCATTTGACCTGATGGCACCGGCAGCTAACTTGTCTTTCTCTTTCCCAACTCTGTCTATCCTTATAAGCCTCTGCTTATGCTTCCCTCACACCTTCGTTCAGCCCAGCCCTACCTCCCGACGTGGTCTCCAATGGCTCCTGGCGTCGACCCCACAGACTACCGAGCGTTCTACCCGTACACTCCCAACGAGGTTAAACATCGCAAGCGGACAACGAGCGCCCAACTCAAGGTCCTCGAGGGCATCTTCAAGCGCGACACCAAGCCTAATGCCGGGCTCAGGACAGAGCTGGCAGCCCAGCTGAACATGACCGCCCGTGGCGTTCAGGTCGCTTTTTTTTTGTCAACCTCGTCAACAACTCAACCTCTGTAGGTTTGGTTCCAGAATCGACGAGCCAAGGAAAAGAACAAGACCGCGAAAGCCTTGAAAAAGGACGCAGAGTCGTCTTCGCGGTCTTCTGAAGACGGGGAGCAGTGCGAGTCGCCCTCTGAGGCGGTTCCTTCTCTGTCTTCGAGCTTGTCCCCTTCGCCAACGACGATGAGCCCACCTCAACTTCACGTCGTAACAGACTCGAGCTCTCTTGGGTCACCCGTGATTGAGACTTGCGACGACGAGCTGCCTTCCCTGCACAGCTTGCGTCGTGGTTCGCTGCCTCTTGCATACGGTCCTCCTCTTGTCGACCCACTCGACCCTCTGGCACGACGTCGCTCAGTCGATGCCAGTCTTGCGCGCTTCTCTCAGAACCCTTATGTTGCCCGCGCAAAGAACAGCTCCCTCCTTGCTACCCAACGGCTCTCGCAAGGCCGCCAGCAGCCTCGCATGTACATGCGACCAGGAATGCCCCACAGGTCAACCGTCCCGCTCCAGCACACCCGCCACTCCTCCATGGATGCTCGTGGCTATCGCATTCCCCAGTCCCCGTCGCCGTCGCCCCTCTCGCCCTTCCACATCCAGCCATCCCGCAACATCTCTGCACCCATCCCAGGCCCGCTCCCCAACCCTGGATTCTCGTTCGGTGTAGCAAACGCCTCCACCAGCAGCAGCGAGCACAACTCGCCTGTCGACTTTAGCGGCTTCTCTTTCCCCCGCAACGACACGGACACCGAGGACGAGGGCTCCATCTACCAGATTTCGCGCTTTGGCTCCATCGCAAGCGAGTCGAGCACCACCAGTGCCTATTTCTCAGACATAGGCAGCAACGCTGAGTCTCCTGACTTCCGCCGCCGCGAGTCGTGCCCAACTGGTTTCCTGAACCTCATGTCTGGTCTCGATGTTAATGCGCCGCGACGGGCCAGTTTGGCAGAGGGGCTGCTTGGCGGTTATTCAACCTCGGACACTGCAGAGCGCGATGCGCAAGCGGTTGGTTATCCATCCCCTTGCTCCACGGTCTCTGCGGGTTCTAGCCCTCATCTTGCTGGACACTCGTCCTCCAGCGAGCTCAACTATGCCCTCAAACACCAAGAGGTGTCATATCGTCCGCGATCCGCAGAGACGGGCGAGTCGTCCACATTCTTTTACGACACAAACACTGCCAATTCCTACCCACCCCCCACCGCAGACTCGAACGTCGAGTTCTCGCACTACGATTTTGGGATGACGACGTATCCCGCAGAGGGCGACGTGGATGGCACCGGCATGGCACCGTTCCAAAATAACAACATGGAATTCAACGGCCCTACCGAACGTTACTACGATTCGCGTCCAGTCGGCGACACCTCGTTCACCTACTCATGATGGCTCTCGCTACCTCTGCTCCCTCAAGATATCCTACAGCCCAACTATTTCGCTGCTATCTCATACCCGGTGGATGTAATTTGTCCCTCCTTCCTCGCCAAATATCTCAGTGTCTACCACCGGCCACACTAGCACACACTCTCTGCTCTCTGCTTTCCGCTCTGTACTATAAGCAACCTGTCTGTAATTTTTCCTGTCTTCGTGTTTATTCCTTCATATGTCGAGCGCGACGTACTCACTCACTAGTATTATATTCATTAAAGTACATACAGTACAGTACACAGGTGTAATGTTGTTTCACGCAGAAGTACAAACAACAGAACGTTGCTCCGTCTACAGTTTCGTGCCCGGTGGGGGCGGATAGTAAAACCGACCGTGCAAAGGCCAGGCACCATCTGTGCCGAGTATGTTGCTGCCAACAGCGCTGTTCTCTAGATTCCGTCCTGTCACTTGTGCGTTCCTATCCATCATGATGGTGTGCACCTACACGACGAGATTATTACCAGCGTGCACGAAAAAAGACCAAACAACTCACCTGCATTCGGAGACCATGTATACTCGCTCGTAAAGACATGATATCTTCGTTGACGCGCATGGTCTCGTTTGTCAGGGCAATATCCGCACGCCGCCCGAGTGAGTCCAATGCACTGCCCAGTGCCACGACAGATTCGCGGATGCCCACAAGCGCGCCCTCGAGAGACGTTGAGAGGTTTAGCGGAGCGACCGTACTCTGCTGCTGACGAGAGGAGAGCGCGTCCCAGCCAGATGGAGATCCGGTCGGCAGTACATCGTCCGCTGCGTCCGCTGTTTCGGACGGAAAATATGCAGCAAAGTCATCTTGTGGCGCATCGAAACCACGGGACGATGTCGAAGCGCTCGAGGGTTGGAGATCGGAAGGTAGATCAGACGCGTATCGATACCACGGGCCCAACGCCGCTTTGACCGATTGGAGCTCGTGCCGCATCGTCTGCAGAGTATCCTCGAGCGTCTCGATCTTGTGCCGTAAGATAAAGTTTTCTTGGGCGACCTGGGCAAACTTCTTGTTATTCAACGCAAAGAAGCCGGCGATGGCTTCATAAGGACAAGCGGATTTATGTGAGGATTCCAGAACAGATCGCGGACCACTCCAAGAGCAACCATTGGTAGCCTGTAAGCAGTCGACGATCACCGCCGCACATACGGATTTGTGCGACGATATTTCGGAACGCGAGAGCTCGACGGTGCAAGATTCACATTTGGTCATGCTGTCCTGGCATTCAGATATATGCAGCTGCACATGGGGTTAGGTTTTTGCACGTAACGCGAAGAAAAGACATGCCTCGAGATCATCGAGCGGAACTTGGACTTTGCATAGATCACAGGAGACGAGTTTCGTGGTACAATTATGGGTTGCGACATCTTTGCGAGGGAGGCCCTGATCGCACTTACCGTTGGGACAAGCGACGAGACTGAATGGGCAAGAATCGAGGAGATGGGCGGTGAGGAGTTGACGCTGAGTAGTATGCGAACAGCCTGGGTGAATACATTCAACGATCAGCTCATCAACTAGCTGAAAATGTGCTCTCAGAAACGGGCGATGAACAGACTGGACGATACTAACTGAGCGGATGATAGGATCTGCAACGAGCAGGTCGTCAACGGAGAGTGGGGAGCGATCTACAGGGCATTGCCGGGCATGTGCAAGGGCCTGGACGCAACAAGAACGACAGAAGGTATGCGAGCAGGAGCGTGTAGTGACCGGGTCAACAAAGGGAGCCCGACATATGCAGCATAGCTGTTGACTGTTAGGCTCTTATACGACCACAGAACGAGACTGACCAGATTTGAGTTTGGTTCAACAACGTACTGGTAGTACATTTTCTTCCGAGCCGGCTGCTGGTGTTCGTCGGGAGCAGTCGCGGGACGAGCGTGACGTTCTGTGACACGTCTTCGTCTTGACCATCTTGACGCGTCCTTATCATGGCTACAACTCTCACTATCTCCTCGACTGTCCGTCTCTCCACTGGCCACCACATGCCTCTCCTTGGTTTCGGTGTCTATCAGAACTACGACGCACGACCAAGCTGTCTGGAGGCTTTCAAGGCCGGCTACAGGTAATGCTCATATCCCCGACCGGCCCGCTCAGATGTGATCAGACACGTAGACTCTGCTCAGGTCTACCGTAATGAAACAGCGGTAGGCAGGGCTGTCAAGGAGAGCGGAATCAAACGAGAGGATCTCTTCATAAGTCCGCATCCATTTCAAGCGCCTTTCTATCCTGACTTCCACAGCGACGAAATGTGTCTCCAAAACCCATGGCTACGAAAGTACTTTGAAAGGCGTGGACACCTCTTTGGCTGCGTTTGGTTTCGGTGGGGCTGCTCTTCTCCCAATTTCAGATCAGCTGCAATTACGCTCGCAGATTACATCGACCTATTCGTGCGCTCATGACACCATGCTTTTTCTCGGCGTCGTTGACCTGGCCTAAAGCTTATCCATGATCCTCTCTCTGGCACCGAACGCCGTCTGCAAACCTACAAGGCCCTCCTCGAAGCTAAATCAGCAAACAAAATCCGAAGTGTAGGTGTGTCAAACTAGTGAGCAGCTCCAAGTTGCACAAAGAACGCCTCAATTGAATGAGTATAGCGGTGTGCACCACCTCGAGGAGATCAAGAATGCGGGCTACGAGACACCCAGCGTCAACCAGATCGAAGTAGGGACTTCGACGCCGAACCTACGTCTACTGACGCGCTCCATTAGCTTCATCCTTTTTGCCAGCAAAAGCCTATTGTGGAATATTGCAAAAAGAACGGCATAGTAGTGCAAGCCTATTGCCCGATTGTGCGCGGACAGATGGACCACGAAGCTATTTCGAAACTCGCAAACAAGGTAAGGATTCTTGTTTGCCGTTGCTGGTACTCACTCTGATACAGTATAACCGCGACCCCGCCCATATTCTCCTTCGTTGGTCTTTGCAAAAAGGGTAAGCATGAATCTCGCAGTGAGACCCGGTTCTCAAAAAGTCACAGCTATGTGCCTCTTCCCAAGAGTCAAACTCCTTCGCGCATACACTCCAACGCCGAATTGTACGACTTTGAGCTCGACGCTGAGGACCTTGCTGCTCTCGACGCGCTTGATCGTGGGAAAGAGGGTGGAATATCGTGGAACCCAGTTGAGGCCCCTTGATGAGGATCTTTGCAAAATGTAGACGGTAGAGAATCAAATCTATAGGTCATGCCGGTCGATCTACTGCAAAGTTTCTTTAACAGGTGGTTTCGCGCGTTTGGGTTCCAACTTACGTCTATCTAGTAGGCCTTGAACCTCTTTCACGGCCTGCTTCCGCTCTTTGCGCGCGTCCTCCCAGTCTCCATCTGTCGAGATTGCATCCAGCCGCAGCAGGGCCTGCAGCAACAACTCTGACAACCGCAAATGCTCTTTTGGCTGGGGCTGGTTCGAAAGAAGTCTTTCGATGGCCGGGGCGAGATCGTTTCGGACCGTGGCAAGCTCTGTGTGAATGGCCGATATTACAGCTTGTTCTGAGCGGGTGACCGTTGGGGCTGGAGGCTTGGGCTTGGGTTCAGCTGGTGGCTGACCGATTTCGAGGACAGTTATGGTGGACGACTCGCGGATGTTGTACGAAGATACTTGGCACGATAAGCCAGATAGAGTGGCGCAAGTGAGTATACACACTGGGGGCCTCCGCATCCTTCATTACAGCCCCTCGGTGAATCAACTTGAAGTCGGTGAGATGGGTAATTCCTGCGACAGCATCTCGGATGGCACTTGAGGAGGGCATAAGTTAGATTTATAGATCTAATATGGATACTCCGTCACCTCAGCGGCGTCGCTTGGGGAGGACAAGTGAAGGTGTAGCGCTCGCGATTGAAGTGGACATTGACCATGTTTTGCAGGTCACATACGGTGACCCTTTGCCCATGTCGAACACCAAGAGACAGAACGCTTTAACAAGCTTACTGCAGCCAAAATCCCACAATGCAACGCCCATCCCACCCGGAATGCAGGAGAAGATGGCGGCCGTGGGTCATGCATTCCATTTGCCCTTATCGACGCTGACGATGAAGTCAAGTTTGCGGCTGCGAAACGAGGAACCGCTCCCGGCCTCGACGCGACAACGGCGGCTCTACAGCGGGCTACACTCAGCAATCCGACCGAGGCACCAAATCTCCGACCCGCAAACTCGTTTCCAGCACCTCGTCCAAAAGGCGGCGGCGGCATGATGGGTCGTCGAAAGCAGCCCGGCTTTACTCTCAAGGACATCGAGGGTGTAGGCGGTCCATCTGGTGCTGGCCTTGGAGCCGGAAGACCCCCACTCCGCAACGATGCTGCTCCGGCTTTTTCCAACTTTTCAAAAATCGTGTATGTTGTCAGCACAAGCCCCCTCTCCTCCTTGCTCAGATTCCGCAGAGATCTCTCCGGTGCTCTTAATTTCAGTGGCAAGGCCGTCCTACACGCCGATGGCGTCGACTTTTCCAACGGCGCATCGTTCCAAATTAATATGACGCAACTCCAGCTTGATGAGGAGTTGGGCAAGGGCAATTATGGAACCGTGAAGAAGGTCCTCCACCGCCCAACCAATGTATTTATGGCAATGAAGGTCCGTTTGTGTCCTATGCCAATCTTTCCGGCCCGCTCATTTCGGCAGGAAATACCTCTCGAGCTCTCCCCGTCCAAGCTGGACGGGATCATCATGGAACTCGACATCCTACATCGAGCCGTAGCCCCAGAAATCGTAGAATTCTACGGCGCATTCACTATCGAGTCGTGCGTCTACTATTGTATGGAGTATATGGACGCAGGCAGCTTGGATAAAGTCCTCGGCATCAAGACCATCCAGCAAGGCGGCGGTTGGACCGGTGAGCTCGGCGAAGGCGCTCCCGAGGAGGTCCTGGGCCGCATTGCATCTAGCATGGTTCGCGGCCTCAAATTCCTGAAGGACAATTTGCAAATCATGCATCGCGGTACCGCTCCTTTATCATGCTTCTACTTCCTCTGACGCCCTTCTTCTAGACGTCAAGCCCACAAATGTGCTGATTAACCGCAAGGGCCAAATAAAGCTCTGTGATTTCGGTGTGTCGGGTCAACTGGACAACTCAATAGCCAAGACCAATATTGGGTGTCAGACATATTTTGCGGCGCGTTCTTCTTAACCTTGCGCTATCCGATCCTGACTTTTTCACTAGCCCGAACGTATCCAAGGAACAACAGCGGGCACGGATGCCCAAGAAGCATTCAACACCTACACCGTTGCCTCGGACGTGTGGTCACTTGGGCTGTCTATCATCGAAGTCGCACTGGGGAAATACCCATACCCTCCGGAAACGTACAACAACGTGTTTGCACAGTTGCAGGCGATCGTGCACGGAGAGCCACCGCAACTACCTGAGTCGAAGCCAAAGACGGACGCAGACTCGCTAGAGCAGCACTTTAGCGACCAGGCGCGCGACTGGGTACGAATTTGCCTAATAAAAGATCCAGCACAGCGAGCAACCTATGCCGATCTCTTGGTATTGTGGCCTTTTTGTCTTACATAAACTAAGCTCAACTTTTGTACAGGAACATCCATTCCTGGTTGCAGATTCGCAACGAGAGGTCAGCATGATTGCCTGGGTGGCCGGTGCGCTTGGGCGACGGGAGCTGCAGGCACGGCTCCGACGGGAACTGCAGGACACAGATACGGTGAACGAACCGGTGTCGGTGTGAGGGCTCTTGTGCGGGACGAATTGACGACGAATACCCACGACTCTGTAGCATAACAGATACCCATGGCACACCACGACGCGGGCGTGTAGAAGGGGTGTGTCGACCATTCCCTTCTCTGTATCTCAATGCACTGTACTACCAGTCTACACTCTCTCCAAACACGACGGGGCAGCACCAGAAATAAATGTGTATTTTCATCATGTTCCATTTTTGGTTTTGTTCTGCTTTCCAGTTGTGACGTAAGATTCTACTCCACTCACCAGCCACCACCACCACCACCCCATGCGTCTCCTCCTCCTCGTCGCCCTCCTCGTTCCCTTTACCGCAGCGCAGACAACCACCACAACCGACGAGTACGCCGACATCTCCCAATCTACTTCTCGTCGCTTAAAGCGCTTAGTCTCGGACAGACAATCGTCGAAGTTATAACTACTGACTTGTTGGGAAACCCTACAACCTCTATACTGTAAGCATATCAGCTGCTTCCCGCTCACCTAAATCAAAATGCAGCGAAACCCTCACTCCGACGCCGACAACAACCACTGTGACCACGACGGACGCGTGGGTGCCCCGCAGCGCCCTCATGAAACATCGCTGAACATGTTCCAGTGCTGGGGAGACTGTGGTTGAAGTCATTGCTGATGATGGTCAAGGAGATACGCAAACACAAACAATGTGCGAACCTATAATCATATCTGGGGCCTGCTAAACCGCACTCACAGCCAAACCATAACGCCAGCCGCCACACCCACGACGACAACGACTGTGGACGCGTGAGTGCGGAATATTTGGTCCTTGTCAACCTCTCAAATTATATCAGAGCGGGCGATACGGTGGTGGAGGTCATCCAGAACGGCAACACGCAAACGATGTCCGTGTTTTTCCCTGTATGAGGCTGATTCGCTCATTATCTCTAGACAAACCATCACGCCTGACGCGGGAGGCGGCCCGGTAGGTCAACCCGGAACGACAGCCGCTGCTGGAGCTCCGACGCCATATACGTACACGACCACCAATGCCGCAGGAGACACGATACAGGTAGTGGCCACCTTCACGCCCTCTGTCGCGACGACGATTGCCCCTTCGGCAACGTTCAAAGCGACTGTCCTCAACTACTCGCAGTACCTCGCGAGTTATGCAACGAAAATTCAGACCCAGAACGCCAATTCGAACCGCAATGCAGCGGCTGGGAGGCCAAGTTGGAGTGGATGGCTAGCGGTGGGTGTGCTTGGCGTGTTATGGGGAGCATAGACGGAAAGGAAATGCCATTTACGATGTACGGACTAACATTATACGCATTCATGAACCCTCGCCGCGTCGTAATCTGTTGAACTTGGGCAGCATTTCGCGCAGATATTCGGCGTGTTTTCTGCGCAGGTCTGCTTCTTGCAGCTTGCCGCGTCCGCTCCACGTCCGTCGTTCTGCCGCAGGACCATAAATGACGGTATAGTCGTCAAGAAACTCGTCTTCGGTGGGAACGACGAGGCAGCCGGCACCGATGTTGCAGTAGGAAGCAATGCGGACTGTGTGGTGCACGCGAGCGCGGGTCGAGATGGTATTCAAGTCGCCGACTGTGGGTGACTCGACCCGACTACCGATTTCAAAGAGGTTGTCGTCGCCAATGTGCATAACCTCCTTCCGCCTGTGAATATCGTCAGAGAGTGGCTGGAAGAATGGTACCTGCCTGTTGACGATTATGGCGCCCTCCTCGATGATACACCCCGACCCAATGACTATGGGCCCTGCGATCGCGAATATCGTTGCCTTGGGATGGACTATTGTGCCTGGACGACGGTCTAGTCCAGGATGAGTTTGCGAGCGTGTTGCTGACCTGCGCCTACGGTGATGTCCCCCTTGAGTTCAACGTCCTGGCAAACAACTGCCCGAGAATGAATGGTGAATTTATCGCGTATTGGCGCCATGTCCAAGGGAGGGATTTGATGTCACATCAACCCTTTGCTCGATGTGACCTGGATGTGACAAGCGAATCTACTCTTCTTTGGCGTTCGAACTGTACTGCGAGAAATAGCAGTCCCTCTGCGACTACTAGCCATGCGTCTCCTCATTCCTTGCGACAATCTCCAGCGAAGCCCTCGTTCGCTAGCCGAGGCCAAAGTTCCACACCAACCGGAAGCCATTCAAGTTGCATTCAAGGAGGCTGAAGAACTCGCCACAATCATCTTTATCGACACGATGGCTGACGCCTGTATGTACTGCGGGCCCTGGCCGTTCCGATTCGAGACCTTGCGCCGGTGCCTATCCTCCATACTGAAATCATTTTGCGCCCCAAATGAATTCTTCGTAGGGAACTGGGCTCGAGTCTCACTTGATTGCATCCAAACGTGAAAAGGTGCGTTAGATATGCGCTGTTATCTTTGCGGACGTTTCAGAAACCTCGCCCCTTCCCACGAATGAAGATCTTCCAGAATATCCAGAACCCGACAGGCTATCACAGTGCTGCCGGCTCGCTCGGGAGACAATGGAGACGGCGTTCAGTGCAGAGTACAGAAAGCGAATGCTGCGTCTCGACGAACATCGGAGGCAGAGCTTTTCTTGGCCCTTGGACCGCTGTCCAGACCTTGGACCCTACGTCTCGGCTGATTGCGTCGAGCTGGACCTCAAAGTCTCGTAAGCTCTCTCCATCCCCCACTCTTGATGTCGTGGAGTTTATGAGCCAAATCAACACCATGTTCTTCGCGGGCGATGATATTACGCCCGTGCTCTCGAAGCCACTCTTCTGCTGTCTACTGGTTCTGTTTGCACATCCCGACGTCGAAGCAAACTCGACAGGAAACCAAACGACCCGTCTCTTCAATGCTATGTGGCGAATGCACTGTTCACGGTCCCAAATCTGAAGCTCGTCAAGGCGTCTCGTGATCGGATTGTGGGAGTCGTCAACGCGGACCTTCCCATCGCAGCCGCCCTGGACCAGCGCATTTTCCTTGCCAGCTTCTCGTGGTTCACATCGCGTCCAGACGCCGTCACTCGCGTGCTCTTGGAAAGCTCGTTCGCAGTGGAAGGATTCAAAGTGCGATTGGGAGACATCGATCTCAGCTTCCACCTCACCACGATCATATACATCCTTGCTTTCGCAGGCGTTCTCAAGCCAAATGACGGAACGAGCGTCTGGGTTGATGATTGGTGGCGAACGACCGACGAGTTGAGGCCCGCTAGCTATCCGCTGCGGGTCTGGCGCGTGTATTGTTTTTTTTTCCAGTCAGATCAGGAAGAGCGTCATCGTGTTCCACCACTTTCTCCGGTGCGGTCACAGGGAGAAGGTCCTGAAGAAAAGGTCGGTTTGGACGCGCTGGAGGGTTGGAAAGACGCGAGACCCGTGTCTGCGTCAGTCATGGTGGAACCGGGTGCCGGAGACGCATTGCGCAAGCCGGCTCGCAGACCTCGATACCTCGGTGGACGGCCCGATTTTGCCCCAGCAGGCCAAGAAAGAGAAGAAAGCGGCGGATCAGCAGGACGTGGACCGTATTCTGGCGAGGTGGGAGCAGGGAGCAGGATGTACCTCATAGGACGAAGGAGATTGAGATGGCTGGTGAGGTGATCGCGGCCCTCCAAGGCGAAGTTATCACAATCCCGGGCACCCGTTTGTTTTGTGGCTGCAGGGGAAACCGGAGTCGTGGTTTGACGCGGTGTTGCGGGATGGAGAACTCAGTGGTCCCGTAGCGCATATCTGTAACCTATAATTAGTATTTTGGCCGGGGCATGCCCCGTGTACACGTCCATTTCTACGAGCTCCGTCGTTGTTGTGCTCGATGAGCTCGAGGTTGTTCACGGTTCGTTCCGCTGGCAATTTTCCTTGCTTCCGTCTCTATTGCATAGTAAGTACATATATCCATCCGTTCAGCTCGATGTTCAGCGTTCGGGATGGAGAACTTATAAACTCAGTGGGCCCGTAGAGCATATCACATCTAACCAACTGTTATCGCTATGTACCATGGACGCTCTGTGAGTAGGCTGGCCGTGGTATTTCTCAAAACCGTACATGTCTGTAAAAGGCAAGCAACGTAACACCCAAGTCACTAGCAGATCGAGTCAAAGCTGCTCTTCCTTCAACCTCCACGACGATGTCGTTCGCCCCACACGACAGTCAGTCTTGTTCTCTCTTCGACCGCACTGCTCATCCCACAAACTACAGTCTCCGCGACTTTCGACTTTCCCAGAGAAGAGGAAAAGGTCCTCAAGTTCTGGGATGAAATCGACGCGTTCCAAACAAGCTTGAAACTCTCCGAGGGCCTCCCAGAATACGCATTCTACGACGGGCCACCCTTTGCAACCGGATTGCCCCACTATGGCCATCTCCTCGCCGGCACTGTCAAGGTATGCACTCTACCGCAAAAAAATCTCCATTATTCAAGATCGATGGCCCGTTTAGGACATCGTGACCCGCCACGCACATTCGAGTGGATTCCACGTTATCCGACGCTTTGGATGGGATACTCACGGCCTCCCCGTCGAGCACGAGATCGACAAGAAACTCGGAATCACTGGCAAGGCCGACGTTATGAAGATAGGAATCGAAAAATACAACGCCGAATGTCGCAGCATCGTCATGCGCTATGCCTCCGAGTGGCGCAAAACAGTCGTTCGCATGGGTCGTTGGATTGACTTTGACAACGACTACAAAACCCTCAACATCACCTTCATGGAATCTGTGTGGTGGGCATTCAGCGAACTCTTCAAGAAGGGTTTGGTATATCGCGGCCTGCGCGTCTTGCCGTACTCGATGGGGCTCACCACGCCCGTTTCCAACTTTGAGGCCAACATGGACTTTAGGGACGTTAGCGATCCTGCAATCACCGTTGCATTCCCTCTCGTCGACGACCCTAGCACGTCTCTTCTGGCCTGGACGACCACCCCATGGACATTACCGTCCAACCTTGCCCTCTGTGTCCATCCCGAATTCACCTACATCAAAATCCACGACCAGGACAGAGACCAGAATTTCATCATCCACGAGCGCCTCTTAACGACCCTCTACAAAGACCCGAAAAAGGCAAAATACAAGAAGCTGGGGCAGTTTGTCGGTGTGGATATGAAAGGGTGGAGATATGTCCCGTTGTTCGAGTACTTTACTGAAAAGGTTCGTGTTTCTCGCATGATCCTTCTTTCTGACCAGCTCCTAGTACGAGGATCGGGCCTTTCGCGTCGTCGTTGATACCTACGTAACGGACACCGATGGCACTGGCATCGTTCACCAATCGCCCGCGTTTGGTGAGGACGATTATCGCATTGCTCTTGCCAACGGCATCCTGCGCGACGACGAAATGCCACCGTGTCCCATCGACGATGCTTGCCGTTTTACCAGCGAGGTCCCGGAGTTCGAGGGTCTGAACGTTAAGGTGCGCCTACACGTTCACCCAGTCCCTCCCACTAATAAGCATCTAGGCCGCAGATAGCCCCCTTCAAAAAGTCATCAAGGCCAAAGGTCGGCTCATTGTACAAAGCACGATGATGCACCCATACCCGTTCTGCTGGCGGTCAAAAACACCGTTGATCTATCGCGCTGTTCCTGGCTGGTTCGTTCGTGTCGCCAATGTTACCAACGAACTTGTGGCGAACAACAAGGAGACGCGGTGGTACGTGCAATTTCGCACGCTTATCACATGCGTTTAACAGTCCTCAGGGTGCCTCAATTCGTTGGAGACAATCGGTTCGGAAATTGGCTCGCAAATGCTCGCGATTGGAACATCTCTCGGAATCGCTATTGGGGTACACCATTACCTCTGTGGGCCTCTGATGATTACAAGGAGGTATGCGTATTCGTCGCAATTCTGCTGGTCTTCAACGTTTCCCCAGCTTGTCTGCGTGGGCTCTGTGGAGGAGCTAGAGCGGCTAACGGGCGTTACGGGGATCAAAGACCTGCACCGAGAGAGCATTGACCACCTCGTCATCCCGTCTCCGTCCGGCAACGGAAACCTCAAACGTGTGGACGAGGTCTTCGACTGCTGGTTCGAGTCCGGAAGGTTAATGCTGTCCTCTCTCGCACGTCACTGTTGCTCATATTCTCGCTTTAGTATGCCATACGCACAGCTCCACTACCCCTTCGAAAACAAGGAGTTGTTCGAGAACTCGTTCCCAGCGCAATTTATTTGCGAGGGAATTGATCAAACGCGTGGTTGGTTCTACACTTTGCTGGTGCTTTCGACGCATCTCTTTGGCAAGGCGCCTTGGCAAAATCTTATTGTCACAGGGCTCGTTCTCGCTGCGTACGTTGTCTCTCTTCGGGGGAAACGGTCTCTGTATGCTGAGCGACATGTATAGTGATGGCAAGAAGATGAGCAAGAGTGCACGAAATTACCCCGATCCGAATGTTATATTAGACAAGATGGGCGCAGACGCGACAAGGTTCTGCTTCATTCATTCTCTCAGTCTATTGGCTCAAACTAGTGCAGAATGTTCCTGGTCAACTCACCCATCGTGCGGGGTGACAACCTGCGTTTCCGCGAAGAGGGTGTTCGAGAAGTCATCTCCAGAGTGCTCCTTCCATGGCTCAACTCGTTCCGCTTCTTTCTCGGACAAGCGATACTCTTCAAGAAAACGCACGGGGAGGACTTCATGTACAACGCCCGCGCACCTGTGCCGAATAATGTGATGGACCGTTGGGTACTAGCGCGGTGCCAGTCGCTCATCAGGCTCGTCAAGGAGGAGATGGCGGCGTACCGGCTGTATACCATCATCCCGCGTTTACTGGACCTCGTTGACGAGCTCACGAATTGGTACATTCGGTTCAATCGTAAACGGCTCAAGGGCGAAGAGGGCAAGGAAGACAGCCGCGTGGCCCTCAATACCCTGTTCGAGGCATTGTTCACTCTTTGCCGAACCATGGTTAGCTTCAACACATGCTCCAACGTGTCATACTCAAAAATCGTCGTAGTCGTCTTATACACCATTCATGACCGAGAACTTGTATCAAACCCTCAAGACCTTCATTCCGGAAGATCCCGATGCAGGCGATGTACGGTCGATCCACTTCTTACGCTTCCCAGATGTCAAGGAGGAGTACTTTGACTCGGAGATCGAGCGACAGGTGAAGAGGATGCAAGCCATCATCGACCTCACCAGGAATATCCGCGAGACCAACAACCTCTCTCTCAAGGTCCGTTTATTCCAACGTTACTATTCACTCGGTTGATGTTGGCCAAGACTCCGTTGAAAGAGCTGCTTGTGTTCAACGCTGACGAGCAGTACATTCGGGATGTACAACCACTTCAGCGATACATCGAGTCGGAGCTCAACGTCCGAGACGTCGTGTTCAGCAGCGACGAGGCGGCCTCCAATATCCGGTATCGCGCTGTCGCAGACTGGACTGTTCTGGGACGCAAGCTGAGGAAAGATATCAACCGGGTGAAGAAGGCTCTTCCGGATGTATCGAGCGATGCTGTCAGAGCCTTTATCGACACCGGGAAGATTAGCGTCGATGGTATCGAGCTCGTAACGGGAGACCTCTCCGTGCAACGCTACCTCGACGTCCCCGCAGCAGCCCAAAAGCAGTTTGCAACAAACACAGACAACGACGTTGTTGTCCGACTCGACATCCAGATCCACCCCGACCTGATGGGCGAGTGGTTTGCTCGAGAGCTGACCAATCGAATTCAAAAGCTGAGGAAGAAGGCCGGTCTTCAGGCGACGGACGACGTTGACGTATTCTACCAGTTCGATGCAGGCACGGGTGCAGAGCTTCTGTCTGCGATTGAAGAGTACCCGGAGATGATTCGGAGAGTGCTTGGTGGGCTTCCATCCGACGCCAAAGATCGGAAACCCGGGACCGTGCTAGTGATGGAGGAGGAGCAGGAAGTCGCGGATACCAAGTTCATGTTATATCTGGTCAAGCCTTAGATCTTACTAAAAGAGTTTTGTATTCGAGCATGGAGCAGATAATGACATTAGATGCCGCGGAATCAATTGAGGCGATGCACTTGTAGAAGCCGTCTTCACAGCTTGACAGCAAAACCGAAATGGAACAATGAGGCCCGCCACGCCTTACAGTCTACCACCATGGCGCCAGCGATGGCCTACTATCCGAACATCTCTGGCCGGCACGCATCCTCAGTCAACGCCGCCATGGACATCTCGGCGACCGTTTTGTCTACATTGACACTTGCGTCGCAACTCGCGCCGCTTCCTTTCCTCCAGGAGGCGTCGTTGCTTGCGCTGAGCATTCTGAACACTGTCCGGGTGCTTTGCAATAGAACCGACGTCTCCAACCGTCTAATTTGTCTTTCAGGGAGCAAAAGACAACAAGGAAGCCTTCAAAGGCCTCGCCAATGACGCTGCAGAGCTTGTTTCGGCCATTATATCCGTGTATGAGGACCTCCATAAGGATGGACTCGAAATCTCGCCGCGTCTCAAAGGCAATGTAGAACAGCTTAATGCGCAAGTACCCCTGGTGTTGAAGGAATACTATCTCACTTCGCTACAGTTTACTGCAAACCATCAACGTATTTTGCCAAAAGCACATATCCAGGGGCACGATTTATCGAATTTTACGCCTTTCGACTGAGAATCAGAAGATTACACTGTATCGTGGTCGCTTGAGGACCGCACTCGACAAGTTCGGGGTGCGTTTATTCTAACAGTTCGACATCATCAGCGCTTGACGCGACGGTGTAGCTTCAATCGAGCATCTCAATCCACGAGAATGTTGTCGAAATTCTGAAACAATTGAAGGAGCGAGAGGAAGCACAGAATCGCGAGCCCGATGGATCGCCTCCTCCAAAGGCCCATCCGTTTGGCAATCTCTTTGAAGGAGACATATCTGGGAAGGTCGAGATCAACACCTTCAACGGGAACCAGTCGATCCACTACTCGTCAAATCGAAACCACATCGTGAACTCGTTCAATGGCCAAGATTTCACCTATTCATGATGTATCACTTCGTGTATTCTTTCCGTATAGTGTACCCATATAGATAGTAGAATTGAAGAGGACAGTACGGACCGTTAATGATATCTAAACAGCCAAGCGTGGTCGTCGCTTTCGAAATCTTCAGGTATGCAATACTTGACCGTCCATGGTGCCCACAATTTCGGTTCAAGCACTTCGTCATTATCTCGTTCGATTGTGAATAGCGATCGCTGCAGGCCGACGAGGCACAAGCGCGGTAGATCTGTTGCAAGTTCAACGGGGTGGATCGGAACTGGATCCTCACCGCAGGAAAAGAAAGAAAGAAAAGATAGGTCGGGAAGTTGCTGGAGCTTGTGAAGGATGATGGGATACCAATTTAGGTGAATCTCTGTGATCCATGCAAGAGACAGGTGGAGTGACTCGATTTGGGTCGAGAGTTGTTCAGCCAGCTGCAGAGCCGCAGTTTCGTGGATTGGCTCATAACCGAGATGAAAGCCCAGGACTCGTATGGGTAATTTCCCTATGACGCCTGCAAGCAGGAGAGCAGATTGCAAGGAGATCCCCGGCAGGCGAATATAAAGTCTCCGCAAAGCTAGCCGTCGCTCGAGGAACTCTACGAGGTAGGGAACCATGAACGCAACAGCGTCCTCGTCCCACAGCTCACAAGACAACGTGAAAGACGTGAGCCCGGGGAGAACGTTGTCTAAAGGGAGGTTGTTAAACAAGGAGGAGTCAATGTACCCCACGAGGGACAGGGATTCAAGAGCCATGGCATGGCGGAAGAGCAATTGAGCCCCAACCGGCTCCCAGTCTGTAACGCAGATCTCGATTTGAGTGAGATTGTTGCACATCCAGATGGGGATAACCGGTAGATGCTTTGATAGGATCACCAGCTCGAGGAGGGGGTTGCATTCAAGGACATCCACAAAGTCGCGAGTGTTCGCAGAATCCGGCGATTCGTAGAATATCCTGTCCAACTTTTGGTCCCTGACATAAGTGAAGGGGATCGAGGCTTCAAAGCGTCGCAGTGAATGGAGATGGCTGAGAAGATGCGACTCGGGCATTCTGAGGAGTGAGAAAAGGAAAAAAGAAGAAGACGGCGACTCACGATTGAATCCGGAGAGACGTTACAGACGGCGGGACGGAGGAGGCGACATTCGAGAACGATGGGTTATCGCCGTAGTAATGGAGCGACTGAAGGTTGCGCAGCGACTTGAGTGCGAGGGCCAATGTTCCTGGAAGTATATCAGGAGAAGAAAATGACGGCCAGGCATTGTTACGATATTCAAAGATTTGTGGCCCGTCAGTGAACGCATGGACGCTCAAGGTTTTCACGACGCTCGCAAAAGACGGAGTTGAGATTATGTGCTGCAGTATTTCCCAAGACCTATGGCTGCAAAAAGCTGATGTCTCGACCACATAACGCTCGTTTTCGGTGTTGAGCATGGTGAAGGAGTGTCTTCCATGCATCAGATAGATCTTGACCGTGGAGAAGATGAAGCGCAGAGCGACATCATGGAGGGTTCGCGAAACGGACAATAGGAGTGTTCTATGAGCGCGGGGAAGACAACGGACTATCTCCGTGTAAAGCTCGATGGGAAGCATGAAGAAAGTGCAGTGACCGTGACTGCGTGACATATTGACTCGTACTTATCCTTTGGCCACTCCCATCGACGTCCAGCTCGCAGACGGTGGAAAAACCATCCGACCGTTGCCCCTGCTATGAGCTCAAGTCTCTCTGCCACTAAACTCGCTGCATTTCACCACTACAGCTGCGACCTCTACCTTCATAACGCGTACCATCGTGATCCCGAAAAACCTGCGACGGAAGCAGCATCGGAGATTGCCCAGGCCAACTTTCAACGTGGTATTGACTGGGAGCGCTCATGCCTCTTCCCTTACCTCGACAGGGAAAATCTCCTCTTGACCATCCCGCCAAATCCGATAGACGGTGCAACCTTGAGAGCTAACATCGACGCCGACGACCGAGACCACTTTTTCGTGTCAGGTGTCGAGTTCTGGCCTCCACCCGAGCTCCGTGAACGTTTCTTGAAAGCCGGAAGCCGACCTGTCGACTTTGGGGTCTCAAAGCCTGACCTACTTGAAATCACTCGGTCTAAATCTAACATCATCTGGCGAGTGGTTGACGCGAAGGCATCCAAGGTTGTGAAGGTAAAGATACTCAGATACGAAATTTTTCCAACTGAAGCCTCGAGCCAGACATCTCACCATGTACAAGTTTACTTTTACCATCTGTGTCTAAGCTATCTGCTGCCGAGACCATTTTTCCAACCAGCAGACAGCGCTGCCATTTGGCTTCCTCCTGCCAATGGTTTCGATGCGGATATTTGTCCGTCTCTGGAGGATCTGAGGAGCATAAACATTAATCTTCTCGCTCCTTCTCTCGACGATTTCCTCTTTCGACGACTGCCGCAAATTGTGTTCCGCCCACGAGAAGATCTGCAGTCGCATCTGAATCCGTTGTGTCATGGATGCCCCTTCGAGTCCGACTGTACTGAGCGCACCATCCAAGGGGGGAAACTCGGCACCATGCCTAATATCTCGCTCGCACAGGTCGAAATACTTCGTTCCGTCCTCGAGATTTCGCGCTCAGACAATGGCCCCAGTACAACGGACATCGAAGATCTGCACCATCTCTTTGGGGATCCTGCGCAGATGAGAAAAATTGAATCCTCGCATCCGAGCACCGTAAACAAAGCCAAGCGCATACTAGCGATGCGACACTCTTCGTTGAGTAGTCCTGTATTGGAGGCGGCCAGGACTCGTACGGTACAGGCAAGTCAATGTGCCGTGTATCTGTCCAAGCGCTGATAAGGATCCAGGTTATCTCTCGACGCAACTTTACTTTACCGCGCCGAGAGGATGTCGCTGTTATCATTTCCGTCGTCATTGATCCCTCTTCATCCAAGCAAAGGATAGCTTACTTCTGCATGTCTGTGTTTTCTTCCATCCCGACACTCTTATGGGAGCCTGTTCATGGCCCTGAATCTGCTTTTGTTTCGACACTCAGTTCGCTTCTCAAAGACATCCTGTCCCTCAACGAGTATGTCAAACCCGCTCCACTCACGCAGATATATGTCTTCTCGAGTAACGAAGAGGCAGCGATCAAGGCACATCTCGTAGAGGCGGCGTTGACTTCATCTTCCGTCTCCGTCGAAGACTTACGCCTTTGTATCGGTTCCATCGTCGACGGTGCTGCGCTTCTTCAAACCAACTTCCAGCCGCTGGTCCTTTCTGGCGCGCTTTTGTCATTCGACAAAAGCCAATTCCGACGGCCGGCGCTGCAAACATTACTGGAGCGCATGAATTTACCTGCGAGCGGTACTGTCGACCAGCTCCGCTCACGTATCGATGCCAAGGTACACGATCTACAGAGTCAAAGCGATAATGATGATAGGCGAACGGAAATGGGACAGTTGCCACGAGTCGTCATTCTGAAGAAGGAAATGGAGAGTCTCTTGGCTCTTCCTGTTCCGGGCTCTTGGGACCTCGTCGAAAGCGCCCGCACACTGCTGCACCGAGGATCCTGTGATCGCAACTGCCCGAGCGACGAAGACATTTTAATCACTTACCGACACAATTCAGAAAAGAAAAATCTGTCCGAAAAACTGGAACAGCGCAATGCTAGCATCTATGCTGTGCTCGAAGAAACGAGAAGGCGGGTTATGGGCTCGAGTACCACGATCCTCCTCAATCAAGCAAAGTGCCTCACTGGCAAATTCTTGGACCTATGCGAAGAAGACAATTTAAGAAAATTATTTTTCATGTCACAGGTAAGTCTCCGAGTCTCTTGATCATGTCCGAAATCTCATTCGCCTAGTTCGAGGTACTCGCAAAGCTTTCTGAGCTCTGGAAGTCTCGCATCGAAGGCTGTTCTGACGCCCCCCTCCTCGAATACAGCACGACTCGACAGGGAGAGCACATCTTCTACCTAATCGCAGGCACCATTGACGTTACTGGTGGCGGCGGATCGAACAGAGCTTTTTACGATTATCTCCTGGTGGAGGACGAAATAGATCCTACATCAATTCCGCCCGAGGCTTTTTTCGATGACCTGAGCCTCTCCGGATGCCTATTTCCTCTCAACAGAAACACCAAAGGATGGGACAACCAAAACCCCATTGTACTTCAGAAGCTTTGTGTCGCCAATGTCCGAGATGTCGCCCTTGAGCAAAATAGGACAAAAGTGGCCCTGCATACATGGGGTAATTCTAACACCATACTTCGGCGGGGATCCCACTATCGGCTTTCGCCGCGCCTGGTGGACTTCAACACGAGCAAAGTGCTTTCGACGCTGTTGGAGTTGGATATCAAAGCGAGTACTTCTCGAGATACTAATGTCCCATTCCTGCAATTAGTCGTCGACCCAAGATCATTTGCGGACGACGCTCTGTTCCGGGAGAAGGGTAAAGAGTTAATAAAGGCTGAAGCCAGCATTCAAAGCATGTTCCGACGACTGAAAGACCTCAGTGGATTGGAACAGATCGCTGGAGCTCTGGTACTCAAACCGTCTCAACATCGTGCGGTTCAGCGAATATTGTCCAGTCGTCGTAAGCCTTTTTCCAGCGCTCTTCGGAAATCGTTCATCAAGTACCAGTATCCGTATTGTGGGGTCCCCCCGGAACAGGCAAGACGTATACCGTCGCTCTGGCTTTGCTGAGGCTACTTGAATCCTACCATCGACTGGGTAACACCCAGCAACATATCGTCTTCATCACCGCCATGACTCATGCTGCAATCGACGCAGTCCACCAAAAACTCGTACATCTGTTGGAGTGTTATCTCTCCATAGATTCCCTTCCAACAGAATGGCTCAAGAAAGTAAAGATCGAGCGCGTATTGAAAGGAAATGAGCATGCATCTCCATCGAAATCTGATCCTTCTACGAGCATCTTCTACTTGGGCACTGTTTACCAGGTAGGCGATCCTGTGGTTTTCTCATCTCATCCTTCTCAAATCATTACAGCTGCATAACTTCTCCAAAAGGCATTTGTTCGAGGTCGACGTTTGCGTCATCGACGAGGCAGGACAGCTTGCGCTTAGCTCCGCCGCTCTGGTTCTCCGCAATCTGCGCCCACAAGGCCGAATCGTGGTGGCGGGAGATTCCGAGCAACTTGCACCTATTTTGACCGCCGCATACCCAAATCAATTTCTATTTGGGTCGATCCTGGATTGTCTGATGCATTTCTCGAAGCTTCCTGGCCCAAATCGGCGAGCATCGCAGCCCCCTTCATCGCCCACGGCGAGCGACTATTCTGCGTCTTCAGACACGATCGTACAATTGACCGAAAACTTCCGCCTGAATCCCGATCTCGCAGCCTTCGTCTCCACCATTTATTCGAGAGCGTTCAAGCCCCAGAAGGTCCAAGGGAAGCATCTCGCCGCACAACTGAAGGCAATCGAAGACGACATGGACACCGATAGAGACGCACCAAAGGTTTTGCAAGACGTCCGACGCTATGTTCTCGCTCTATCTTCAGTGATGTTAAGGAAGCCTCAGACAACCCTGAGACCGCCTTCCATCTCGGAGAAACAACAGGTCCCTCTCCTCAACTCTGAAAACATTTCTCCGCACGCCATCTCGCTTTCGATGCTGCTTTTACAAACAAAAAGTGTCCGGCCGGCGTACGAAGTGCACCTAAGTGCCGAGGCGGCTGTAGCAGCCGCTCTGGTTACTTCGCTTCATCGCTGTTGTCCTCAGGAAGATATCTTCGTTGCCACCCCGCATCGGATCCAACGCCAAGCCGTCAAAGATGCCTTGAGAAAGTCTCAGCAGGTGGACGACGTCGCGCGCCAACTGCAAGGAATGGCGTTGAAGGATGGGTCTCCAAGTCCTACTAGTGCATCCGGGGTGGTGACGGTAGACACAGTCGAGCGACTGCAAGGTTAGCAGTGTTTAAAGCAAAGGGCAGGACGTCGTTCATCAGTTATACAGGCTCCGAGGCGGGCTTTGTTATCTGCCTCTTTTCTCTTCCGCCATCGGCAACTTCCGACCTCGCGTTTATGCTGCAGCGCCGACGACTGAATGTGGCAATAAGTCGCGCAAAGACAATGTGCATTTTGGTGACTTCTTCCGTTGTCTTAAGGCTGCCTCATGTGGGCGTTTTGGCCAACGAGGAAACAGCCAAAGGGTACGCATTCTTGAGGTGGGATTTTATTTCCTGTGCTCTCATAGATTGACAAAATTAAAAGGGCATTTGAGGCTCGCGCCTGGGCGGGGACAATAACTGTAAATGTCTAAAGTTGCTGGATTGTACATTGTGCGATTAAAGTCTGCTGCCGTCTCATATATCCAGTGCCTTGCATGCCGGTCAGACCAATAGAATGAGAGTGAGCGAGAGGAGGAATACCTGCTTGGCTAATTGCCAGGTAGCCAGTGATATCGCATGCATAGGGACCTAGATTGGACGTCGTTAGCCTTACCCAAGTCCTATTAGGAAACTGCACCTGTTTGAATAACCCTACTCCTAACCCAGTGAAGAATCCACGCCATCCGGCTGCAGCCCAAACGCTGTTTACAGTTTCTTGAAATCCAATCATCCTGTTGGGTGTTCCTTTGCCGCTTGCTTGCTGCGTCCGACGGATGACCTCAAGAGGATACGTGGCCATTTGTGCAACAGTGCCCGCGACTGCTCCGATGGCGAGGTGTATTCGGGTTTGGTTCGCTTGGAGCGTTGCGGGAGATAATGTTGAGCGTGCGTGAGCGTTGAGAGTCTCCCAAACAAGGAAAATTCCGCCGCGGTAAGGGACCGTGCCGAGAAGGGAGACGGTAAAGCCGCGATAGAAATGAAGAAATGGCATGACACCGGTTATCCCTCCGGATGAGCGACCTTCGGCCATTATTCCACGAACAGCGCTCCAAGGTGTCGGACGACTAGTGGATTGTATAGTTTCGACAGCCATCCGCACTCGAATAAGCTCAAAGGGATATGTGAAGGGCATCCCGGACATCCCTGGGCGTCATGAGCTAACGCAGACACGACAAGAGCCGACAAACCGGTGATAGCTCCAGCAGCGAGCCTTCGAGCAGAAGTTTGGTGTTCAGTGGTCGGCATTAGCCACTAGGCTCGTGAGTAAGACAAAAGGTGTATGACCAAAACTCACCCTGGTTACTTTGTCGTAAACGGTGTACCCAATTGCAGCATGTGGCACGGCGCGAGCAAGGGTCAAGGTATGGCCTTGGAATAGTCCACGAACACCTTGCGTCTTGGTAATATGCTGCATAGCATAGACGGGTCCCCTCCACGAGCCTTCGAAAGGTATGAGGCTCAAGAACACGGCAAACGAGAACCGGATCTACCGGAAAATCGCATAAAGTCTGCATTGTGCGTTTGGAGGAGGATTTTGACGCGCTCAAGGGGAGCAACAGCGGTTTTTGCCTAACGGGAACGCCTTCGTGGTTAATCAGTGAGGACACAGGCAGAACCGGAATGGATACGGACCAGCCCACCCGCAAAGCCTCCTGCCAGCGCAGAGCGCACGATGAATTCAGTCTGGGAGAATCGAGGGCCTGCATTGGCCTCCTTCATGGGTGGAAACGGAAGCCGAGACTGTCACACACGGCATCAAACGCGACTCTCTCAACAACCTTCATGAGCTTTTGAATCTCTGGCCAACTCCGAAATGCCTGCAAGTTTTGTATTTTTAGCCTTATCGCCACCGGATTTTGGAGTTTGAGATCACCGCCTCGCGCGTGCTTGCTGTCGCGACAACCATGCATGCTTCCATATGCATCTCTTTTTATTACTAGTCTTTAACGTGAAGTGACTTCTCTGCTCGCATCCTCTAGCCCCCATCGACGGCGTTCTTTTCCTCCTCCTTCCAACCATGTTGGCCTCACTCATTATTCTGCCTCTGTGCTTGCGCTCAGCTCTTGCGGTTGTCATCGACATGGAAGGTCTCCCAGACACGGGATTGGACACGTCCAGCTGGGTCGCCGGCGTGCTGCCTCCTTTAAATGACATGTTCGACCTGAACGACTTTCAAATTGCTGCAAAGAATTCGCTGTCCCCCAAGTACTACGGTATGTCTGCCGTTCTCTGTGGTTGGTCCTCGGCACTGAAACTCTCAAGCATCCTACCGTACTGGCGCACTCAACGAATACAGTGGGATTCTCGCGGACCGCAATCCAAAACATTGACCTTGCGCGATAGCGTATCAAGCGAACCTCAACGTATACAGCAAGGTTCGGTTGAATGGTTTCAGTTTCCGCGACGTCAGTCGCATGACAACCTCGTGAGCTTATTTTGGACCTCATCTCACTCAGCTCAAGACATCCTAGCACGACGATACTGGGACATAATTTCTCCCAACCATTCTTCATTGCTCCTGCAGCAGACGCTGGGCACGCTAATAAATCTGCTGAGGCTTCGTTGGCTTCTGCCGCTGGTAAAGCGGGCATTCTCTACGTCGTACGTTCTTGCTTGACGAGTCATCATGCGTCTAATCGTAGCACACTGGCAGCCTAGCATCTCGTCTACTCTCTCTATCGAGCAGATCGCGGCTGCCGCTTTACCAGGGCAAGTGATGTTTCACCAGGTAAACTCGCCTGTGGAGTACACGAACATGATTAACCTTCCGAAGGAATATATCTGGAGCAATTCTTCAAGACTCTCTGACGAGCTTGCCCGGATCAAGGCGGCCGGATTCGCTGCTATCATTCTCACAGTGGATAATACAGGTAATAGCTTCCTCGAGCCGTCGAGAATCTACCTATAATCCACCCCAACAGGCATCAACGGAATCAGAACGCGTTCAAGTCGATACACGGATGGCTCAGAGTAAGCTGCTTTCTGTTTGGGCAACTCTTGTTTGGGCACTTCTGAACAACGTACAGTACGGGACACGCTGCTAACTTCGATGTCAGTCGCCGGTTTCTCCTCCGTTTCTCGCTCATTGTATCTCCCAGTTGCAATCGCTCGCTGCACTCCGCAATCTCACAACGCTACCGATCGTGCCAAAGGGCATCAAAACTTGGCAGGACGCTCGAGCTTGCTTGGACCTCGGATTCCAGGCAATCTACATTTCGAACCATGGGGGACGGGTGCTGGATGGTGCCCCCACGTCAGTCGAGATCTTACTCGACATACGCAAGAACGCACCAGAGGTGTTCCAGAAGATGGAAGTTCTCGTTGACGGAGGGGTTCGAAGGGGCACGGACGCGCTGATATTATTATCCCTAGGCGCCGTCGCAGTGGGCTTGGGCCGAAGCCCGATGTATGCCAATTGTTATGGCGAGGCAGGAGTATCACGCATGATCGATCTCTTTGCTCAAGAGCTCTACACCAGCATGCAGCTCATGGGCGTCTCAAACGTGAACCAACTGAACACAACCTATGTCAACACCAACCAGCTCGTACCCTTGTCGTAGAATATTTGGATGCAAGTCGTTTTGTGATTCGCCACAATTCTTTCAGTGCATCTATTAGCCGGCTATTGGTACCATCGGGTTGGGCTTCGGGATAGTTCCGCGGCGGCGGTGAAGTAGAAGTTCAGGTCGCGCGCCCGAGGTGCGAGTCGGATTGGAGGCATATTGCGCTATGAACTGGTCCGGTTGGTCGTAGTTCAAGTTCGCATTCCGCTCAGTGTGGGATTGGGCACGAGATCCTGAACGGTGGTCGGCGAAGGTCGGCGCGTGCTACGAGATATACTTGTCTTCCCCGTTGGTTCCCTGACAGAATTCAGTTGCAACAGAGGATGCTTACCCCAGCTAGCGCTTGTATTTTCCGTGAAATATTGACTCGTATTACGATTCACTTGAGTGAATGTACCTCCATGACAGTGTGGTAGTAGTCGTTGATAAAGAACAAACAAACAGCCGCGTCGAACATCACCGCAGAGCCACAAAGCTGTTGTACAGTCCATTGCACTTGTATCAATACAGCAGTACGGAATGTCGGCTTCACTTTGTTTCCTCGCGCGACGATGTGATGAAATGTTGACGCTTCTCCAAGTCTACGGAAACATTAGGGACGAACTGGAGGGCGAGTCGAAAATTTACCGTGTGCCCACATAGCGGCGCCAACTCGGTTTGATACGGTGAAGATGAGGCCCACAATAGGCAGACCCTCGAGTAGAGCGGCAGTGAAACCAAATGCTATGGGGCGGTTGAACGGAGTTGGTAACAAAGACTATGAACATACTGCGGTAATCCCACTTGCGCTCCTCCATGAAGACCGCGATTTGTCGCTCCGTCATCTTCTTGGCGGCAAAGTACTGGAGCCAGGTTAACAGGTAAATAAGAAAAAAAATTGAACAACACGCTTGTCGGTGGAGATTGTGTGCCGTGCTCAGTCCTTTGAACCATGCAGCGAGAACTATGCCGATACCGGGATAGAAGTTGAGAGGTAACAACAGCACTGCGGAGAGATTAGGAGACGCTTGCAAGACGAATAGCACATACCGTGTTTTATCGCAAAGATGATCCCATATCCCAACCACTGCTTTTGCATCCGGCCCGTCCAGGTATCTACAACGACGCGAGGTGGATGTTCCCATTCCTTCACAGATGTCAACGACGGAGACGCGGATATAAACTGCGCCGTACCTCTACGTAGGGAATCCTGACGAATCATGAACAAACGGCAGCCAAGCAAACGAAATACCGACCAGAAATCGGGGGTCTTGCCTCGCGAAGCCACAGTCTGATCCCATGCCCGCTCGCGAGCAATGCGAATGTTGCGAGAGAGAAAGAAGCGCAGAATATACGTGATTTGGTTACCGAGGAGCAGGACAGTAGCGTATGTGTGGACCGAGAACGGTACTTTATAGCCGAACATTGTGTCATTTGAGAGACCTGTCACTCGAGGAGAGCTTGCGATTGCATAAGGGAACGTGGAGGTCGTCGATGAGATGCGCACTTTGCCAAAAAAAGCTCTATAAATTTCTTCTGAAGTCCAAAAGTCAACACGGCCCAGACAAGTCCTACGACCGCGCCGCGTTGGGCGCCATGTTGACATTTCTTCCACGCTGGCTGGTAGAGGAGCTAAAGACGTCAATGACGCGTCGCGCAAGGCAATTGAGCCAACTTTATCTGTGAAGAGGCGGTAGCATCCCACGACCACGTAGCTTGGCGGGAAAGCCATGCGTGAGTTTGCTCGAATGAGAGATGGCGGGACAGGCTCAGACGACGCAAAGAGAGCATTTTGAGCTTCTGGGTTATTTGGGCTGAGGGACATGACAATTCAAGACAAGTAGCGAGGGACCCGTCACGAGACTCGCGGATCACTGGCAGTCACTGGCACACGAGCCCGGGCAGCGCTCGTTGAGTGGCGACTGTGTGGCTGGCAACACGTCACCCTTGATTCTCTCACTACCGCTCCCATGTCGGAGACTCTTGACCAAAAAACACTCGAGGCCGCCTGTAAATTCGACGTATGGGACGTCAAGGGGGACAAGGTCAACTTTGGGTCGCTTTTTGCCGAGCAGAAGACGATCATCGTCTTTATCCGTCCGTCCAGCTCGCAGTTCTTGATCACAGACCTCTCACGATCTATACAGGCCACTTTTTCTGCGGTGTGAGTCGCATTATGGTACCTGTTACTTGACCTGAATGTCTCCTCCCTCTAGGCCTGCAAAGTTTGTTCATTTCTACTGCTTGATTCGGTGCATTTTGACCAATTTCGCAGTTATATGTCGAGGATCTGTCACAAGTACCCGAGCTGGCGCTTGCTACTGCTGGAACGAAGATAATTCTCATTGGTTGTGGAGAGTGGTCCGCCATTGCAGCCTACTACGGTAGATTGTCCTCATACCTTCCCGATCGTCCTCAACCAACGTGTTTTAGAAATGACAGGTATATTGCGTTTTGAACTTGCTTAACTGCGCGCGATCAACTCAACTGCACGAAGGCTACAAAGGCCCGATATACGCCGACCCTTCGCGTCGACTTTACGACCACCTTGATCTCGTAACGAGCTTGAAAACTACACCCAGTGGTGCGCTCAAACCAAGCTACTTGCGGATGTCCCGGCTAGAGAATTTGTGGTTTAGTATCAAGGTCTTGCGGTATCCCCGTGTCAAGCATACGCGCTGAAAGCCATTCCAGACGGGATATATGGCCTATCCGTCTCTGACTTTCAAGGCCGGCAAGGTTTCTCAGAACGGAGGCGACTTTGTGCTCGGGCCTGGCGTGCAGTGTTCATTCATCCATCGCATGCAGAATACAGAAGATCGTAAGTCTCTGGACGCGATTGATATGCACTTTCTGACATGATGCAGACGTCGAAGTGGTGGATTTGATGCATGCCGCGGGCGTCGACTATACTCCAGAGTAATCGACTGCGATGGCTATACCCTGTATTCAACGATGGAATTTCGGCGTTTGCGGAACCGCTAGCAGCCTCGTGAACAACCCCGCAGGGCTCAGAGCCGCGTCTCGGACATGGCCAACAAACGACATCCCCAATCCTTGTTTGAATCTACGTACTCTCCGTCTTCTCCCCTCCGCTGAGCTGGGATGTTCCCGATAGTTGTCAACCTGGATGTCGCTGCTGAATACTGACAGAAATTGTCGAGAACACGAGAAGGTGAATCGCTTGATGATACGAATTTTTTTGTTGTGTTGTTGAAATGGTGCGCCGTGGTCGTCCTCATCGGTGGCGACGACCGAGAGAACGTTCTTGGCAGAAGCGATGACCGCCATGAGACGGCGAGAATGAGAATCCCGACGTTGTTATCGACGAGTTGGTCTCCTCACTCCGCCTGTCGCTAGCAGCAACTCGGAATATACGAAGCCTAGGTCGTGTGTACCGTGCCGCCGCGAAATTCTTCCCATGTGAAAGGGTCAAGCGAGGTTGCCTGATGTGCTAGTGGTACGAGGGGCAATTGCGTTAAACGCGTTAACGTTCGATTGCTTCCTCCAGCATTGAAGCTGTGCTGGATTATAGATCGATTGTGGGGGAATTTCACGACCGATATTTTCGCAAGAGAACGCGTACATACTTCGCGCATGTGGAGGCGGGTTTTGACAGCGTTACGGTTACCGCGTATCCACCATTTTTCAGAAACAACCTTGCATGCGCAACGTCGTGTCTTCAAGCGATCTTTGCTTGTGCTTCAGAGCTCATCGGCATGAAAACGCCCGCACTCCTAATGTCGTGGTTGGGTAGCAACGGTGAGACCTTGCGATGATCTGCGAACATCACGATCATCAGCATCAAAGCAATCGCATGGCCTGGCTTAACGCAGCCGCTATAAAGTGCCCACCAAAAGCCCTCACTCCCCATTCTCCTTCCACTATCTGCGATAGTACTTGGCCCTTTTTTTTCCCTTTCTAATTCTCGACATTTAATTCATTTAATCATGCGTTTCTCTGTGCCGCTCCTCGCTCTCATTTCCCTCAGCGCCGTCGGCGCCGTCCCTCTGGTGCGTCTCTGTTATCTGCTCCTCAATGCTTCCGACTGACGGAGGTTCCCACCAGTCACGCAGAGGTGATGCTGGCCTGATGCTCGTTCGCGCTGCTGCCAAAAGCACGACGGTGGTTGCTGCGGATAACTCCACGTCGACTGCCGACGCTACTGCCGACAACTCCACATCGACTGCCGACGACGTTGCTGCCGACAACTCCACATCGACTGCCGACGCGACCGCCGACAACTCCACGTCGACTGCCAGCTCGAGCTCGACGGGCAGTGCGGCCTCTGGCATCGAAGGCCTATTGGCAAAGCTCTTTGGTATGGTCCTGTATATCTCCCAATCGCGCTATGTTAACTTTGCTGGATAGGACCTCTGCTCCAAGGCCTAGAGAGCAAGGTTGAAACTGCTATTCAGCAGAAGATCGGTAGCTTGTTGGGCGGAAAATCCGCTGCTGCGGCAGCCCCGGATGCAGCTGCCGCTGTGTCAGCCCGAGCCGCCAATGCAACCGCGACCGGGGGCGCCAGTGGAGTCGAGTCCGTGCTCGAGGGCCTGATTCAATCTCTTCTGCCTGCCCTCGAAAGCAAAGTGGAGGGCCTCATTTCCTCGAAACTCGGCAATCTCTTTGGTGGTGCAGCCGCGAAAAGACAAACCTCCGACGTGGATAACCAGATACTGGCTGAGATTAAATCTGGCAAGTCCCTGCCCCTCGTGCTATTATCATTACTGATATAGTTTGTAGAGTTGTCGGCCAAGCTCGGCCCGACTTTGTCTAAGCTTTTCGGCTTGGCTCGCCGTCAAGACACAGCTGCCGCCAATGCTGGTGATCTGCTCTCGGGACTGCTCTCCTCCATCCTGCCCGCATTAGAAACGAAGGTGGAGGGCCTGATTTCCAGCAAGCTCTCTGGAATTTTCGGCTCCGGCGCCATAGGCCGTCGCCAATTCTGAGTGGTGGTTAACATAACGGATGGGATTCGCATAATGGATTAATACAGTACATAATGTACGCTAATGTGTCGATTTACGAAATTTTGATTGGGAATCTGGAGACTCAGACGGAAATTGGCACAGCACGGTGATCACGTGGGCGTGTCTGTCCAAATCAAAGATAGAGTAAGATAGGTGAGGTCCGTGTAGTGCAAGGTACATAAATAAAGCAATCCATAGCAATGAATTAGTACGTTAAAATCGTCTAAGGTTCATGGCTACTCTGCGAACCAGACAGAGTGCGCGCGTGTTTGTTGGGTGACCGTGTCAGCCAGGTGGCTGAACTGGGGGGCGCCGCGCTGGTATTGACCAGCGGGCTGGACTTCTTTGGCGTCGGGGCTGCGCCGGCTGGAAGGCCTAACAACGATTGGGGTGTGAGGGGGCGGTTGGAAGTGTAGTTGGACGATGCCATCGAAAGCGAAGAGCCGGCACCTGCGCGCTCGTAGTATAGCGACGGGTCCGAAGTGGTCGTGTGCGATAAGTCCCGGAACGGGTCTGTATAGAGTGAAGACACGGAGTTGGTCGTCCGGCGGGCGTCGGGGACTGTTGAGGGACCCATGACCTCGTCGACGATGTTGCCAAGACCTGACCCGATGCCGACCAAAGGATCCACGAATTGAGCGCCTTGTGGCGGTGGGTATACGCCCTCTTCACGAAATAAGGAGCCGGTCTCTGCGCGCTGCCGGAAAAGGGACGGTGCAGGCGATTGCGGGGGTCCAAGAGTGGAGGTGCTTGGATGCACGTTGTCTTGATAGCGTCGCATCGGTATGCTATCATCGTCGTCAAAAAATTCGTCGTCCAACAGGCCGACAGCACCCGCTCCATGCGCCTCGCGACGCACGCGTCCAATCGCCTCGGAGAATTCGCGTTTCCGACTCTTGTGTCGTTTGTAGACGAACAAAGCGCCGAGAAGCAGGAGGATAACACCCACACCTGCAGCAGTGGCTCCTGCGATGATTTTGGTGCGTTCAGCCGAGGTTATAGAGGTTGAGGTTGAAAGCGAAGTTGGTGCACCGAGAGCGGACGTGATCTGTGCGAGTGAGGAAAGCGTACCAAATGAAAACCACGACGTACAGTCGTAAGTTGGCCGTCAATGGCAGTGACTATTGTCGTTAAGGACGTGGCCCCAGAGGGCGTATTAACGGATTCGGTAAGGGACTGGAAGGCTGTTGTTGTTGTCGCTGACGGGGACTCGCTTGGAAGGGAGGAAGAATCTGATACGCCAGAGGAAGTCGCGACGGAAGAAGATGCGGAAGATATTTGGCTTGAGCTGGGAGGCTGAGACGAAGAGGAGGGTGGGTCGACGGATGAGGATGATGGTTGAGATGCACTGCTGCTACTGGCTGGAGACGAACTAGACAGCACAGACGCGGATGATGAAGGGTTTTCGTCTCTGCTTGCAAGTGAGTGTGAACATAATTTTTGGCAGAGCGCAACGCACGCTGAAGGAGAAGGCGTTATTGACTCGGAACTAGATGCGACCGCCCTCCTTGGTGTCGCGGAGGAGGACGCTAAGCTAGACAATGTCGAAGAGCTCCCTTGCGTGGAGAACGCTGAGCTCGATTGTGCTGAACTGCTTTGCACGGAGAACGCTGAGCTGCTTTGGGTGGAGGGCTCCGAGCTGGCCGACGTTTGGGACTGAGAGCTTGAACTGCTCATGGATGCATGTAAGACACAGCGAAATGCGTGTGACGTTGGAGTATATTATTGATAGCTTCTTTTGCGCATGCAACCATTACACGGAAGGAGCGTCATGAATATCCAGCCATCCTGGACAGAGTTCAAGTTGTAAAGCAAACGATATTCGATAGAGATGATTCGAGAAGCCTGACTAGGCCTGACTGCGGACCAAAGCGGCCGCGGCGGTCACAGGCTTGACTTAGAACCACCACCATGTCAACTTACCCTCAGCCGCCGCCATCGTACGGAGCAGCCCCGAAGCCTCGGGACGAGGTCTCAGAGCCCCTTCTGGGCAGCTCATCGCGCTCAGCCAATGCCATCTTCGACCAAGCCGACTCTGATGACGTTCCCGACGATTTCAAGTACAACTCAATGCTCTTGGTGAAGATAGTCGTTCACACATCCGCAGGTATGGGTCCACCGTCTCCGACAGTGCTCCAGAAATCCGCCGAGCGTTTGTTCGCAAGGTCTACTCCATTCTCCGTGAGTGCTAGCTAGCGCCGTCTCTCCGCAGCTGCGCGCTGACTCCATGCATAGTCTGTCAAATCGTAAGCTCGCTTCCGACTCCGGAAACTCATCTGATATTCCCAAGCTCGCCACCGTCCTCTTTGGAGGTCTCCTTTCACAGAACAAGGACGCAGTGCTCTGGGTGCAATCGCACGTTGCCGTCTTCTACCTATCGCTGATCGGCACGCTCGTAACACTCGGACTGTTGTACTGGAAGAGACACAGCTTCCCCGCCAACTTTGTTTTTCTTAGCGTTTTCACGCTCCTTGAGGCGTTCACGCTAGGTGTGGTTGTTGCCTTTTATGATAATCTCCTGGTTCTTCAAGCTTTGTATGTGGTAGCTTTCATGTTGATCTGAGCTTACACCCTCAGGTTGATTACTCTTGGCGTCTTCATCGGGCTCACCCTCTTCACCCTGCAGTCCAAGGCTCGTTGTCCGTCCACGGCTCTCTGATTCATCTCACCATTCTCAGTACGATTTCGATGGCCTCGGACCTTTCCTGTTTGGTGGCTTGATCGCCCTCTGTACCTCGATATGTTCAACCCCCGCAATCCAGACTGACGTCTTCCAGGCATGACCGGCTTTGTCGGGTTGATCATTCCGTTCAACCAGACCATGGACCTCATCTACGCCATTGGCGGCACATTGATTTTCTGTGGATATGTCGTCTTCGACACTTTTCAAATCAACGCCCGTCTATCGCCAGATGAGTATATCATGGGCGCTATCAGCCTGTATCTCGAGTGCGTACTCCTGTTCCATGACGCCTCTTATTCCTAACTTGCTGGCAGCTTTATCAATCTATGTATGTATTTCAGGGCCCTTGCCGCAATTTCTCATCCCTGGCAGTCCTCAACATCCTTCGCTTGCTCAACAACCTGCAAGACCGTTAGGACTGCGGTTTTTGAACGATATATGTACCTCTCTTGTTTTCTAGGCCTCTGAATTATTGCCAGCGACATGTGAATACATTGGGTGGTAATACACTGAAGTACAAAGTCCTCTATTTCTTCGTGGATCCAAAACCTCCGAACCCCATCATACGATGCATCTCGTCGTCCGGTTCCGAGTCCTTGACCATTTCTAACCGAATCTTCTCCTTCTCGGCCTGCCTTGCAGCTTTCTTCTCCTCCCGCTTTTTCAGTTCGAGGGCCTTGACTTCGGCCAGTCGTTGGTCAAAGTCATACGCCTTCGCGGTCGTCGCCTCCCTCGTTTTCTCGCGGAGGAGTGCAATGCGAGCTTGCACTTGCGCCAGCGTTGAGCGCTCCAGTTTTGTCGTCTGTCCGATAGCTCGCAGGTCTGGGGACCGGGATGAGTACACGCCGTGTAGCATAGGGTATACGCACGAGCTCGACTATTCAGGTGATCCAAATACCCAATGCTGTCTTTGTAGTTCCGGCTACATGTCTCGCAGAAGAAGCCTGGCTGTCCAGCACCCTTGCCGCCAGGATTTTGGACGACCATGGTTTTGTTGAGGTTTTTATCCAGCTCGAGAGGCGCGTCGCGTTGCTTCATGAGCTCTGTAGGCTTTGGGAGGTCTTCTTTCCTCGGGCCCTTTCGAGGTCGCTTGCCTGCATATGAAATTGGGAGATAGTCGTTGAAGGTGCTGCGTACGGACCTTGCCGCAAGCGCTCTTCATTATCCTGCATTCGCTCGCGTTCCTCGACATCCTTCCGCCGTGCTCGCTCTGCATATTCCTCCTTGTCCCATTTCTTGCGGAAATCGGTGTCCGTCGCGGTGCTAGCACTCATGACGGGACCACCGTAGAACGAGCCTCTTGACCGTGAATGCCGAAAGCAAAGAGCTTGAAAGCGTGACCGTGACTTGCTATGATTCACCGACAGCGACTGCGCCCAAATATCGACGCAGTAGTATGTCCGAGATTCCTGTTATCGTCGACTTTCCTCTCCCATTCCGAGTGCTTGTACTAGCTGGCCTCGGGATTGTTGGTTGGGCAACGAACCTCCATGGGCTCGACATCCTCGGTGTCGATGCAGTCACCGCAATGGACCTTCGCGTGGAGGCAAATCCCAACTCCCATCTGCCACCGCATCTCTCCAGCAGCCCAAAACAACCGTCGCATCCGTCAGTCATTTACAACGCCGTGTACCGTCTCTTTGGCGCATACACAGTTTGGTGTTGCTTCTGCTGGGCAGTCTTTCGCTTCCTTACCTGGGGCGACATGGCGCTCGTGGACGCATTTGGGTACATTTCCGCCATCGCTGCCCTCGTGGTGTTGCTTGCTCTGGTTTCCCCGATAGACACCTTGCACAAACGAGAGCGGGATAAATTTCTCCAGTGCGTTATTTGCTCTATGACATGCATTCATAATCTCAGTCATATCATAGCTCGATTCGCAGGTGTTTGTTTGGTTCGATGGACGGGCCCATCTACTTTGCGGACGTTGTATTTGCGGATGTATTCACGTCGTTTGCCAAGGTCCTCGGGGACACGTGGCTGTCAGCGCGCATGCTTTTACCAGGAAATACTCTCTTTCGAAACCCCTCGGATGGACCGTGGCTGAGATGGATAATGCCGACTATCATGAGGTGCGGTGGCACATCTTTTACTTCCGTTGTAGAGTCTAATTACGTGCAGCCTGCCCTACTTGGTGCGCCTCAAGCAATGTTTAATCGAGTACTCGCTGCCCTCAAACGACAGCCGTCGCCCGCTCTTCAATGCTCTGAAATACGCCACATCCTTTCCTGTCATTTATCTGTCTGCGGCGCAGAGAATAGTCGTGACCGAGCTGATGCAAGAGAAGGGAGAAGAAATAGCGCAAGAAGCATGGCACGGGGAACACCCGCTGTTTAGGTTATGGTGAGAGCTACCATGCGGCATTCGGGACGCGATTGACCGTATTTTCCAGGCTGCTGGCGGCGGTCGTGAACTCGTTATACTCGTTTTGGTGGGATGTAACGAATGATTGGGGTCTTTCTCTGCTGAGTCCCCGCCACGCTTCTCAAGAGAAACCATCTCCACCACGCCGTCTGCTGTTGCCGCATCGTTCCACGGCGTCGGAAGAACATATAACCACAGCTACGACTCAACCATACCCGTTCGGGCTAAGGTCCACGCTGTTATTCCCGCTGCCCGTGTACCCACTAGTGGTGTTTCTGAATCTTGTACTCCGATTAACATGGTCCATCAAGTTGTCGAGCCATCTACATTCCAAGTCGGAGGGCAGCGTCGCCATTTTCTGGCTCGAGATTGCGGAGGTTTTGCGGCGGTGGTTGTGGGTATTCGTTCGGGTGGAGTGGGAGGTCATCAAAAGGATGCAGTACGGGCCGCGGCGGGAGGTTCTCTTGGACGATTTCAGTGACGAAGTGGAGGATGAGTACGAGATGGTGCCTCGGACAGCTGACCAGGCGAGGGTATAATAATAGTGGTCCGTCCTTCTCGTGATCTCCTCCCAAGACTTTCTGAATCCTTTTGGAAAGGTATAGACAATATAATGCTATAGAACGCATCGTTGCGGGCGTCCGCTAGCCTCACTGTTCCGTCTGTTCAAGGTAACCAGACGATGATAATCTGTCATTCCGGAGCCAAGCAATCTGCAGATCCTGTCGTCTCCGATAAAGGCCGGGAATGTGGGGTTAACCAATCGGGATGCTCTTGTGGTTCCCGAAACGAGCAAGCTTTGATCCTGTTCCTGCCGACTTAATTCCAAGGACCCATACCCATAAATATACATGTTTCCGAACGCAAGCAGGTTGATTGTTCTAATATGTATACGCATCACTATGCCTTGAGCCGCTCAACCCGAGAACTGTAAAGAAACAGATATTGCCGCGGTGTTCCGTACCCGATGCCCAATCGGAGCCCGTTCGTAAGAACCCCAATTGGGAAAGGACCCTAAGTGCAATCCCTTGTGACGTGAGCACCCACCGCCGGCCCACTCCGACCTCATCTGACCGCCCGTGGGTGAAATGCATTTCCCGCTGACACGCATAAAAGGGCCCTCTGAATTGGTCCACCACTCCCACTCCACTCTACCACCATGAAGGTGCTTTCTCTGCCAGTGCGCCGTACCTCGACAACTTACTCCTTCGTCAACAGGTCCTTGCTATTCTCTACGACGGTCACAAGGCTGCTGTTGAAGAGCCCCGTCTGCTTGGCACCACCGAGAATAAGGTACGACGCATGTCTTTCCCGCCTGCTGCGGGCTCAGTCGATGCTAGCTGGGCATCTCGGACTGGTTGGCTTCTCAAGGGCATGAGTTCGTCGGTAATTGACATTTTGAAATCTTGTCATTGTTGTCTGACATCCATTTCAGTACGTCTTTGTATGGTCCGTTTGGATCACCGCGTCATCTTTGCGTAGGTCTCGAGCAGCAAGGAAGGCCCCGACAGCGATTTCCAGAAGCACATCGTCGATGCCGAAGTTCTCATCACCACCCCCTTCCATCCCGGATACCTCACTCGCGACCTCGTTGAGAAGGTGCGTTGCACCAAACAAAGTCGAGTCGTCCATTGATCTTGTCCTCCAGGCCAAGAACCTCAAGCTCTGCATCACCGCGGGTGTTGGATCGGACCACATCGACGTATGCACTCATCGTCCATGTTGACCCATTACTGAGCCGTCGGCAGCTCAACGCCGCCGTGGACCACAAAATCCAAGTTTTGGAAGTATCTGGTTCCAACGTCGTCTCCGTCGCCGAACACGTCGTCATGTCCATCCTCCTCCTCGTCAGGAACTTTGTGCCGGCTCACGAGATGATTGAGCGCGGAGACTGGCAAGTCTCTGACGTTGCCCGCAACGCGTTCGATCTAGAAGGCAAGGTCGTTGGCACCATCGGAGCTGGCCGTATTGGCTACCGTGTTCTGCAGAGACTTGTACCGTGCGTCATCTTGATAATCTTGGCGGGTTTGTTCTCACGCCTGCTTAAAGGTTCGATTGCAAGGAACTGTTGTACTATGACTACGCGCCTCTCCCCGAAGGTAACGAATCACCTCCAGGGCCTGCGTAGATGTTAATTTTGCCAGCCGCGGCCAAGTCTGTTGGTGCTATTCGGGTCGAAGATCTTAAGGTGCCAACCCCCAGTTGTAGTCCTCACAGAAAAACTAATATCTGTACCAGGAAATGGTCTCCCGAGTAAAGTGTTTCCCTCCAGCTTCACTATAGCCATTCATGCTTGCAGTGTGACGTGGTCACCGTGAACTGTCCCCTCCACGAGGGCACACGTGGACTCGTGAACGACGAGCTGCTGAAGCACTTCAAGAAAGGTGCCTGGCTGGTGAACACCGCTCGCGGAGCCATTTGCGACAAGGACGCTGTGGCGAGGGCTTTAAAGTCCGGACACCTCTCCGGTTATTCCGGTGATGTCTGGAACGTCCAGCCGGCTCCCAAGGACCACGTCTGGCGCACCATGAAGAACCCCCTCGGCGGCGGTAACGGAATGGTCCCCCACTACTCTGGCACCACTCTCGATGCGCAGGCTCGTTACGCTGCCGGTGCAAGGAGCATCCTTGAGAACTACCTCACTGGCAAGCCGCAGGAGCCTCAGAACATCATCGTTGGCTTGGGCAAATACGAGACGGCGGCTTGTAAGTTCTCTGTCATCCGACCATCTCGAGAGCACTTTTTACCACTTTCACAGACGGTCAGCGCTAAGGACAACGTTCAATGTATTTTGTACAATATATCAATGAAAACATCCGTTGAGCAAAAATACAGTTCGGCTAAGACTCTTTTTTCACCCTATCGGCAACTTGTTCCGTGAGGAACTTCTCCAATTTATTGGCGTTCTTGACATAGTTCGAACTTTCGGGATTGTACTTGCGGCAGTTGTCAAAAACAAGCTGCGCGTCTGCCAGAAATGCCTCAACGGTCGAATATTCGTTCTTCTCGAGTTTTCGGGTCATTGTCGCAAAGTCTAGAAACGAAGGTCAGCCTTGAATAGTCGATAGAGAGTTGGTCTCACCCATAGGTTCTTTGATGACGTCGTAGTAGTCGATAACTTCGTTGCCGTTCACTGGCTGGAGGAACGCCCATGCAGCAGAGTGCTCTTTGAGTTCTTTCAACGTCTTTTGCATCCAATAAAGGTCGGAGCTCCTCGAGATGATTCGGACAGGACTGAGCAACATCAAGACGAATACGGACACCAGGTTCAAGAACGCACGTAATCGACATATTTGGCGACCAGCCGCTGTCTTCTATACGAAGGAAGCGTTAGACATGCACGGCGAATAATGTATAACCTACTCAGGCCCGGAACATCTCTGTAGTCCACAGTAACGTCCCCTTCTGCATTTTGGAACTGTGGCAGTCCCGTATACACAATGTGGGAACGCGACATCTCACGAATTTTTTGCATAACCGCCTCCATCTGTACCTTCAAAATGGCAGGTTTGGCAAGATAGTTCACTTTACGTAGCATCGTGCACTGCATGATTGTGCCCCCTTCGTAGTCCTTGATGTAGCCGGCCCATACCGACCTATCGAGGGTAATCTCCTTCGTGAACCCTTGCTTCTCGAAATATCCGACGGCGTAATTGTCGGCGTAGGTCAAAAAGTACATCATGTCGGGGTAAGTTTGGCGAATGTGCGCTTTGAAGTGGTCCATGAGCATTGCGCCGTAACCCTGCATCATCTTAGAAAGTTTCGTGGCGATATTGAAATCGCACCTTCACTTGATCAACAGACGCGGTTGCGAAGAAGACAATTTCAGCAAAGCCTCGATGAGGGAATGGCCGATAGCATATGCCGCCCACGACTTTGAGACCTCTCTTGATGATGGCGAGGCCTTTGGAGTTACTGTCGTAAACCAGCCTTGCAATGTACTCCCGCGGCATCTTGGGTAACTGCTTCTGGAAGAGCGTCTTGAGGCCAGTAAGAACAATCAGAGACTTCGGCTCTCCGTCGTTTTCGACCGGAATTATGGCGATGATGCCCTTGCGCAGTTCACCGACGGCAGCCTTTTCCGTTTTGACGGACGTCTGAAGCCACTGGTTAGAAGAAAAAATCCGCCGGATACAATTTACCGTGACTACGCCCTCCTTCGAGTCGACCGTGACACCAGTGGCGAGTCGAGAGAGCTGTTCCTCGTCCAACTTCTCCTCGACCTTGATTTGAGGCAGAGGGGGAGCAGTACCGTTCATCTGAGCTTGGCTTAGCCCCGTGGGCGGAGGAAGGGAAGTTGGCGCCATTTGGCCGGTGGTCTTCATTCCAGGCCCTTTCTTTCCGCCTCTTTGTGACTTGGAAGCCGGTGGCCGAGCAGACTTGTCCAATCGCGTGGCAGCGGTCTTGACGCCCAGCCTGGAAGCCAATGGTCGGTCTTCCTCTTCATCAGAGCCACTTAAGGAGGAGAATGAAATTCGCCGTTTCTTGGACGGCGGAGGAGAGTCGGGAGCGATGTCGCTGAGTGCCGAAGAAACAGACGAGGGAGGACTGGATGAATGGCGGTCTAGAGGAGAATAAGAGCCGGATAATGAGAGTGAAATTAAACTTGCCTGAACCAGCATGATATGGCTGCATTTGTTTCCGCAATGATATAATGTCTCCGTCGACATAGAAGAAATCGAGAAGCTTGGATTCATCCTGGATGAGCATGAGTTTGTGCTGCTGGAGGTGGAAGCAAACACACACTGAGGAGCTCGTCGAGTCGAACGGCGACGCGTGCCTTTCGCATGAATTCGTCGCGTCCTAATTGCGGCTGATTGGCACCATGGTCATACATGTCGTGTGCACAGGAACACAATTGGAGATGACTGGGGGGCCCATCCTCGTCGTCGGAAGCGTACTGGTCAAGGTCGGGGAGTGAGGGGTCCGAGTTGTTGTCCAAGTCGTCCGAATCCAGTACAACGTCCCAAGAAGGGTCGGGGTGGAGTCCGGGGCAATCGCAAGATGCGCACGCGCAGTGTCGGGCTATCTTGAGCGCGAGAAGCTGGTCAGAGAGCGAGTCCAGGTCATGAGAAGCAGGATACAGAAATTTCATGGTCGGTGTAAAGATCTGTGATGTGTTCCCAACTCTCCCTCTTACTTATTGGCCTGATCTTACTTTTGGTCTCTTGAGTCTCTTGACCCACTTGGCAAAAGGCCTTCATGTATCTCGTCGCATCTCTACTCTGGGCTTTTCGGGTCGTTGCGGGTCAAGCAGTACGGGACATGTCCCTCGACATCTCCGTCTCCACCTCCCCGAACTCTAGTGGACCCTGGATCGATTTTGGAAGTGGAGGCAGCGCGACAATGACTCACTACAGCGCGTATAGAAACGACCTGCTCCCTCATCTCTGATCAGTGCATTGCAGCCATCCCGGACCAGTACATCGCAGCCTGTGGCTTGCACCGGTGACAGCACGAGGTATCCGACAGCTGCTATGTCGCAAATGGCCTATGGTGCGTCAATGGTTCCCTCAGAGTAGAAAACTTCAATCCCATTCAGGCTCCAGCAACGCCTACGTTTGAATGCCACTTCATTGATGTGCTCACTCAAAATCTCTCTAGGGCAAGGCGTGTGGTGTTTGCGCAAATTTAACCCTGCTAAACGTTAGGTCGTAAGCATACTTTTTCTTCTCACTAATTTTCTTTAGACGTACACATCGGACCCGCCGTTCTTTCCCAATGTCGTCAAGAGCATTGTAGTCAAAGTGACGGATCTCTGCCCTCTTTCAACATACGGTTGGTGCGATGGCACCACCACCAAAAAGAATCCGTACGTTCTTTTGTTTTCTTCGTTCACATCTCTTCATGTACGCACTCTAGAGGGGGCCAGTACATCAACTTCGACCTCGCATGGCCTTCTTCCTCTATTCCCGACGACTTTTTCCCGTCGAATGCTTCGTATTATGGGTACACCGGTGCGCGCTGTGACATCTTACCCAGCGTTCGAGACAGAGCGCTAACCTTGTACAGATTTCGGTGTCTGGAACATCTCGTATGAGGTCGTTTCCTGTTCACACTGGGCCGGTTGGAAAAACGCAGCGGCCTTGGGCAGTGTGACCAACCTGGGTAACGAATCTGTTTGTTGCCCTGCAAACCCAACGGGCAACGCCAATGATACTTGCCCGTCTTACTCGGATGACAATGGCTTACCGTGTGTAAACGCACTCTCGCCTTGTCCCCCGCTCACAAGCTGCAGGCCAGATACCGCGACGACGGCAGCCGCTGCTGGTCGGCTCGTAATACCCTCACTGACGATAGCTACCCTCATGGTTATGGCCATTGTACTCATGGACGGATAATTTTATTATGTATTTGTGGATATGCGACGAAAAAGTCACGCTCAACCTCGCTCTCTTCAACATCTGCCGATTTCTGGGGTTGCTCGTAGAACAGCGGATAACTTGGCGATGAATTCGCAGCGCCAGCACAGGATGCGTCACATAGTTTTCTACACCCATCCCCGCATACGCGCAATCGCGTCTAGTACACTATCGTCCCCCTCCGATGTCCGCTTTCGAAGCTTCCCCTCCTCCTCGTCCATTTCTGCAAACTCCTTCCACCGCTCTAGATCGTCATACTCCACATTCAACGCCCGCACGATTGTCGACAGATATCCCAAGTCAGATGCTAGTTGTGCAGCTCCCGAAGCGGAAAGTGTCGTTATACTGGGCAGTACCGTGCTAGTTAGATGGCTTAGCAGGCTGTGGCCGAGCGACGACAGCCATGCTGAGGAGATGACCTCTGGATCCAATGGTGCGGCAGCCGCCTTGGGTGCGGTGAGCGAATGTCGCCGTTGGTGGCCCGGAGACGAGCTTGCGTCAGGAACGGACTGCTCAGAAAGTGACTTGAGGATATCCGCATCAATGTGAGGCAATGTGTGCAATGAGAAGGAGAGGGCGTCGTCGTCGGCGTAGGTATCGAACATGGTAGGAAGACCCAACAGGCCTGCGCAAACCGTGTGAATCGTCTCACTCGGCGAGAGGGAGAAAGTCGGAACGTGCAGCTCGTTCGCTGTGATGGGCCGCTTTGATTTTGGGTCGCCCGGTGTTGTCCAGAGCGGTAGTGAGGCATAGGAGGCAAGGTGTGATCGCAGAGGCGACAGAATAGCATCTTGCAGCGATAGTTGACACGCCCTTGCAAGTGAATACACGCCCTCCCGTGCCCCAATGAGCAATGGCGGTGGTGTTGCCTGTTGTACAATGTGCGCCACATGGCGTTCTTTGAGATGAGCAGGCTCGGGATCTACGCGCTCTAAAAGAGCGTGTAGCTCAGCCGAGTTCAGCGCCGACTGCTCTAGGAGCTGACATTCGCCTTTGGAACTGGCAATGACGAAGTTGGACGGATCGCTTCGAGCCAGTCGGAACGTGGTTGCAATATGCACCAAACTCGCTCGCAGCTTGTTTTCGAAAACCATCAGGCGATCAAACATCGCGCGCGCCGAGGACAGGAGATGTAGAAGAAGCTGGATATCGGCCCAGTCTTTCGACGAGTAGTCGAGATCCGCCATGTCTATTCCCGACGCTGCGTGTGCAGACATCGAAGAAACGGAGGGACCCAGCGCGAACCTCCGCAGTCCACATGTCGACAAAGGACTGGAAGAACCCATCCAGTGCTCGCACAAGTCCGATAGCTCCATATCCGTGCGTGAAGGCCATGCATCGCGACACACTTTCTTCCGTCACACTAAACGCGTCCACCGTCCGCTCTCTTAGCAGACGTGCTCGATCCACATCTGCTACAGCTTCGCGTGTATCGTTGGAGATTATTTCACGGAGAGCATGGTCCAACAGTCGTCGTTCAAGCGTGCCATAGTCAACCTGGAAGTCAAGGAAAGGCTGAAATAGCTCTTGTTCCCATTCCAAATCGTCAGCAATGCTAAGGGTAGACTTGGACGCAAGAAGGCCGCTTGAGGTTGAGCGAGATGGTGCAGTTCGCCAGGACATTGAGAGTCGAGACGATCGCCGCCTGTGTCCCATAGCGCCATCGGGATTCGGACTTTCCAATGGAGAGAAAACGGTGGAGTAGCGGATCTTTTCGACGACATGGTCGACGCCAGAGGCAAACTCCTCGGTTGATCGAAATATTGGTATTAGCTCTTTGAGAGCGGAATCGCCGTAGTGCGATAGGATGGATGACAGGCGTTGCGAGAACGTTGGCTGGAGGGTGGAGAGGACGGAGCTGATCATGTTGGACAGCGTTGGTGCGGGGTCGGGGAAGATGGAGGGAATAGATGACCGTTCGACGTTGAGCAGTGCCAGGAAGCTGGCGTAGAATTTGGGTGCAAATTCAGAGAGCGTTGGACTATTGCTTTCTGGAGGCACGTCGCAGTCGCTAATTCGCGTGTCCTGCCATTGGGCCACTACGGCTGCACGACGCGAACCATAGTAGTAATTTCGAAACTCGGACTCGCGCTGGATATTTGTGAAGATGGCGAAATAGTTGCGGCAAGCTGCTAGGTCGTGAACATTGATTGCGGCGACCAGGGCAGAGCTGAGGGCAGCCTCGAGCTGGTTCTGGAGGTTGACCATCAACGTTTTCCGTGGGTCGTATTCGGCAGTGTTTTGGAATACAGCCATGCTTCTGCTTGCCTCGGAAAGACGCTCTGCCGCTTTGGCGTAGCTTTTCTCAGCCAGAAGGGATGTGACCTCGAGCTCCAGGGTGCTCCAACTCTCCGCCTCTCGCAAAACATCTCGGGCGGCCTCCATACGACTCTTAATGGTATCCAGGAGCTGCAAGCGGTCAAGGGCAGATTGTGTTGACAAAGGGATAGCCTCGCGCGAACGCAGAATGACTTGCGCAAGCACGGATTGGAGAGAGACCGCGCCATCCTTCATGAAATGGAGGTCGTAGGTGAGGCGGGGCACACCACGCGACACATCGTCGATTGTCCGTTCGAGGTCTGAGGACGTGTCCTCTGCCGAGAGGTCGAGAGTAGAAACCAGATGGTTGAGGTGTTGGTCGAGGTCAGTGAGCGCGAGCGATTCGGATGGGTCCAGCGTGTCATTTATCCAAGAAACAATGTCGGTCGACTCCTCGAGCGACGTTATGAGTTCCGTCGTCGAGGAAGTCATGGCTATGGCCTGCATAAGCTCGATTCATGGCTCAGCGCAAGACCCACCAAAGTGGCCCAAAGCAGGCGTATTTTGGTACGTAATGCCAACGAATCTAAAAGTGTCTACCACCAACCCAACTCGTATGAAGGCAGCCATACAGCGACTACATTACTGTCATTTGCGTCTCCCATTGACTTCCAGCAGGTTTCACACATGAAGCAAGGACTCTCTCCCAGTCGCTCGTCATTTACAATCGACCATACCGCTGGGAACTTCGTGCAAGCGCGGCAGAGGTCAATAGAAGGAAACGATAGTTGAGTGGTGATTGGGTAGCCAGAAGGGGGATCTGAAGGGTGTTGAAGTCTGTAGCGAGTGAGACCCCCGCAAGACGGTGGATGCGAGACGTGTACCTGATCTGCTCAACAACAATTACATGCTCGCAGTTGCCGTGGTGCAGTAACCAGTATGGCTCGCCGACCCGAAGAGAGAGTGAAGCAAGAGGGGTATCGTACATTGTGGTTGGCGCCTTTTGAATCGACGGTCCGGCTTCTTTCGGGACACTTTGCAGATGCTGAATCAGTTTACTGAAACAGATTTAGCGACACAGACGGAAGAGGAGAACGACGGACTCTGCATAATCGACCTCACTTTCTCCATCACCATAAGCTAGGCCTTCGATGCAGATGACGCAACCAGGACGCGTCGGAGGACCTTCTGCATATCCTACAAAACGTCCATCATCCACAGTCTCTTGTCGCAGTTCGGTCGAGGTACAATGAATGGCGTCGAACAAATCCCCAAGGGTTTGGGAGGAGAGAATAAGATGCCGAGATGAGCGGGCTACTTGCGTTTGCCGCCAGCTCAGTCTATTGTGGACTGTGACAGTAAGAACAGCTTGCTGTTCGTCGCCAGACAGTCGCCCGTCCTCCGTTCTTGTCGATTTCTGGCGTTGGTCAGAATGAGCTAGCAGGGAAAGGGTATCGCGCGTACGTCGCTCAACAGAATGTTTTGGTCTGTGGCTTTTACGTGGCGGATAAAGATGGTGGACGTCGTCTGCAGCCTGCTCTAGTTAGGAGACGGATGAAGATTGGAGGCGGCCGCACTTCCAACTTTCCAGTGAGATGTTATCGAGCTCTGACTGAAGCTGGGTAATTTCAGGCGCATCTAAAGACGCGTCTCGTGCTACAGGGCGTTTCTTGCGGGTCCCTTTTGTTGCCGATGCGTGAAAGGTCGAAACGAGGGAATCGTGGGATTTGACGAGATAGGACATGAGATCTACATTATTCCAGATGGTACTGAGCGATTCACGAATGTCGGCAACGCTGTAGGATCGTTTGAGTAGCCCGACATATGACAATGGATGGTATACACACTTGCATTGCTCTGCCACTTCGGGAGGATGTGGAGGCAGCTGCGGTATTGCGGGGCGGATATTCTTGAAGGAATTGAGGGCAATTGGCTGTGAGGATGGACCAAACTGATTCTCGACGTAGGCTGCTTTGGTCGCGTTCATTTGATAGCACGTGTATATTGATGCCACCAATTTTGTTGGCTACCGATCCTCACTGTTCCAAGCCACTACTCTCACTACTGCGAACCCCCGCTTGCTCCCTACTTCTCTGCCATGAGTCTAGCGAATAAGGACACAGCTTCCCGTCCTCCGTGAGGTCGCAGAAGGTGCGAACTCCTGCAGCAAGTAGAGCGGACAGAGACGAAGCGACTTGCGAGAGCTGAAGGAGGCCTGCCTTGCCAGCACCACCGGGTGGTGGCAGCACCACCCACGCCATGTCCGCGACCGCTACATTTACAGTTGAAGTCATTTTTTGTCATTGGGCCCCAGTCGTGCGTCGCTCGCTCGTCGTGTCCCCAGCATTTGTGGTGAAAGAGGTTGAACGGTGTGACGTATTCTGACACACGTGATCAACGAAATTTCGTTCCTCCCATCATCATGTCCTCTGAGCCCGAGGAAGACTCTCCTGCAACCGCCGTCAGCAAACTGCTCAAGCGATATCCCCCGAACATGATCAAGACCTCTTTTGAAAAGTCGAAGCACGCCGCTGCGGTCTACGACACGCTCGGTATTCCGGAAGCAGCACGCGGACCCCGCGTCCCGCCGGCTCTCAGCAACGGAAGCGCGCCGAGTGGGAGCGGCATCCAAGCGCCCGCGGCGAGCAAGAAGGGCAAGGGTAAAGGCACTAGAGATCCGAAAGAGGACAAGGTGCGTATTCTGCCGTCCACTGACCATCCAATTGACAACGCGATATAGTCTGCCCCAGATATCCGCAAAATCGCCGTGCACTCTGCATCTGCGACTGCTCTATCTCCCCAAGCGTTCTTCGAAAGCCAACATCCGTATAGACCCGCAACCCCACTCATCCCCGCCCTTTTGTCCACCGTTATTGTCAAGAAGACGCGTACAACTCTGAGCGTCCCCGAAGCACGTGTTGAGGAGGAAAACAAAGCCATTGGCCGTGCCCTTGCCGGTCTCGCCGGCCCACCCAATGATTTTGAACGTGTGCAGAGAATTTGGGTAAGCGCATAGAGCTGCATGCAGTACGAGCTCGCTGACTAGAAACAGCGCGACGCCACAATAGCCGAGTTTGGTGCTTTCACCCCGACAGACGCCATCGCAGGCCTGTTCGCTTCTTACACGACCACCCTCCAGCAAAAGGACAACGATACCATTTTGTTCATCGACGGCGCGATAAATGTGGGCTCAGTCTTTTGCTATGCATACTGGCCTTGCTAAGATCTATTACAGTCCGTCTCCGCCACGAAGAACGCCACCAGCGCCTTACAACTGGCGGCGCACATCGTCCAGGCCATCATCGACATCGACATTATTGTTGAGTGGGATAAACAAGAACAAACGGCGGTCACTCTCGCATATGCACAACTGTGCCAACTCAGGAAGAATCTCTGCGTGAACCTGCAGGGTCAAACGCTCGTCAAGGCACTTGAGAAGGATCATGGACCAGTCTTCTTTCCCTTCAAGAGCGAACTCAGCAAGGAAATGACCGCCCGCCGCAAGCTCCTGGAGATGTATAACCAGGTGCGCATCCTTTCCTTGCCATAGTCATACTTGAGCATCCCAGCTCGGCCCCCTCATCCTCGTCGACCTGTTCTTCACCACAAACCGGCTCTACGCCGACCACGTATCGAAAACGTACGTCAAATTGACAAAATTGCTCTTCGACACGGAGGATGGTTTGCCGCGGGCCGGGGAGGAGGCAAGTCGCACGACGGTGGTTCACCGATACCCCGTTACTGCGCGAGCTGTGGTTGGAATTGCACGCGGGCTACACGTACAGCTCGGGCAGTTTGTGGCGGACTTTATGAGGCGACGTGTTTGTGAGGTGAAAAAACAGCGTAGTTTGTAGGCGCTGATGATGATGTACAAACAGTGATTGAATCAACTCTTCCTTCCGACCACCATGAAAGACCCTGAGTATATACCTATTGACTCGGACGACGAGCAGGATGGCATGTCTTATCCCACTCAACAAATGCATCTAATCCGTGCAGTAACCGATGGTCCAGTAACCAATGAATCTCCAGTTACTGGCCAGATACGCCCACACCCTGGTGCGCATTTGCATTCTCCGTCGCATCCTCTTCACGCCGCAGACCCAGCATCGTCGCCTATGTCTTCCCAGTCGCCCAAAAAACCGCTGCCCAAGAAACAAAAAACGCTCGAGTCTGACGACGAGCAACAAGGCATGTTTTCTGACACTAATTTTTCACCATCTAACCTATAGCTTCCTCCGATGTTCCTTCTGGCGTAGCCCTGTCTCCATCGGAATTAGAGGCTGCTCTAGACCCGGATGCCTCGGCGCCCCATTCCTCGCACTCTGAACCTCACTCTCCCATCCCAAATCCTCTTCCCAAGAAAAACAGTGTGCTAATGCCCGCCTTCACAACAATAGCTGACGCACCAACCACAGAATTCGAATCTTCGCCAGCGTCTTCGTCATCCCCTCACAAACCCCAGGCCAAGAAAGCAAAACCGCTCGCACCGAGTCCTCCACCTCCATCCCAACCCCGCAATCGCAACGCTGGTACGCCCTCTGTGTTCTCCCGCAACACGCATCATATGTAGCAGTCGCATCCTCGTCCTCCCACGCCGGAGGGTCTGCTGAACCGGTACCTGTGCGTCGAGGGAGGCATTTAGGCATGCGCAGGCCTTACAACTTTTCACATCTCACAAAAGCAACACCCGCGCCGTCGCAGGAGGAGGAAGATGACGAAGACGAGGACGAGGAGTAGCGCCGATGTGGACATTAACATAATATTTCTCACTCACGCTCCATCTCGCCGTCGGTCGTCGGTCGTAGGAAGATGAGGAATAGCTATTCGAGTAGATGAGAATACGAATGAAAGCTATGTATACTACAGTATAGCACATGCGCGACCCACCGACACACGTGTCGGTGACCATTATGCCGTTCGCACCGACCATGCCTTCAGCCTGCAAATGCTCTGTCATTCTCGTTCACCTTCCTTCCCTTCCACACTCTCGCACTGAATGCGTCTCCGAACACGTGTCTGCGCACATACTCGTTGCGAAATGTGCCCTGTGGATCCTGTTCCCTCACCAGCTTCTGAAAGTCATTAAACTTTGGGTTACTGGGTATGCCTCCTTCAACTCGCTCGGTGTGAGCGGGTGCGCCTTCGCCCAGTGTGGACGATAATAATAAGGCGCGGGCACCCGGCCCCGGCCCGCACCGCCTACCCAAACATCGGGCGTCGCCGTCACACAGACGTGGCACTCTCTTCCTGCCACCATTCACCTCCCTGTTGCCCCCATCCTCTCTCTCCGGAGCTCTGTCGACATGTTCTTGGTGCCTAAATGGGAACTTCACGCTCTTCCAAGGCAAATGCTCCTCCATGTACGTCTTTTCCCGCTTGCTTCTTTCTTCCCAGCGTGACTTCTGTAGATGTAGACAATGTGTCTCGTACTTCAAGTTGAATATCACCGCTTTTAGCCTTTCGCTTGCTCATTGGACGAACTGTCCCTCTCCACCGCCCCCATGCCTGCTTGGTGCGGACAGTTCTCATACACTTCGTTGAAACTCCAGATTCTGTGTGGAAGATGGAGTTCCCTGCTTACGAATTCAAGAGTGTCGGAATCGACTCTGCAACGACAGCGTTGCTTGCGGCATCCTTCCTGGATGTGGTTGTCACGGTAACGTCAGGAAACGACACTGAGGGCGAGATGCTGTATTGCCTATTGTCCGACATTGGTTTTTCGTATCCTGAGCTTGTGGGCATGACGTGCGTGTTTTCTTCTCTGTCGACACCTACAGTGAGTTGATATCGACATTTTTTTCACAGATACGAGGGCCTGCAAGACAAAATCCATGCCATCTTCTCCAAATCGTTCAACCCCATCATCATCCGTGCTGTCTCGGCTATCTTCCGGATGGCGCAAGACCGACTGCGTCCTTCATCCAATAACGAAGTCACTGAGGTCTCCCACAAAACCATCCTGCAAGAACTCGCAGACACCAAGGCCACCATCTCCCGCCTGACTATCTCAATGGCACGGTATATAGGATGGGATACGCAACTAACTATCGGCGGCGATGAAGGAGAAGGACGATATGCAACAGGAGCGGGATAGCGAGTCGCAGCGAGCTCGTTTGACGGAATCTCGATCCGCAGCTCTCAAGGAGCGGACATGAACAATGCTCAATTTCGGGTCGAACATCACCGCGGTTCGCACCCCGTAGCCTCGAGTTGGATTTATTCGGCGACCGGATTGAATCGAATGAATCGACTGGTACATAACGTGGCACGCCCAAGCACCTATCATTGTGGAAGGTCCTCTAGACTCGGGCAGCTTTGTTGCTGACGACCATCGGCTTCAGCGATGGCTCCTTGTATGTTGTCGTCTCTGTTCATCGCTTCGAGCTCACCTTTGTCGTTCACACTTGCAGGCTCGGTATCCTTCTCGATATCAGCCGCCACAATCGGCGGCTCTCCCTGACGCCGTATGCTAGTTGTAGAACGGTGCGTCACCATGCTCGTGCGGAATATGTCGACTAATCGATGTGTAGCTTTGACAATAGTGACGTTCATGAATAGAAATCAGGGTTGGGACCTCCACACGACCCATCCTTGTAGACCAAATCGTTTGGGACACAATCAGCCTCAGTGAGAGCCTCGGCAGCGACATGGATGTCAGAAATCTCCAGCATTTCCAGTGCCGAGTATCAATCCAATCCAATCCAATCTAGTAAAATCTACGAGTCGGACCCCAACAACCCGGTATGATGCACGGCCCCGTGAACGCTCGTAGCGCAAAGTACAAAATGATTTAAGACAAAAATTCAGACGGACGGCACGTGCTGCCCAATAAAAGAGGCGTGACATCACGCGTCAGGTCTGCGTCTTTTTGCCTCTTGACTACTGGTAAGACCACTGGTCGCCCTTCAACTGCCCCTCGACTTATGGTTTTGTCGCAGAAGACTCTCATATGTCTCTCCCACCCGTTCAAGCACCCGCGCCTGGCGCGTCGAATGTATACAACCAGCGTCTCTGCGACGCAGTTCAGACGTATAAAGATATCGTAACCCTGGGCGCTACTCACCCTCGTCTTCTCGAAAAGCGCCTCAACGGCCCCAAAAAGGCGGTCTTCCTCGCCTGGTACGTCGCCTGCTACTGTATCATCGCGTTGGACTAACACACTATCAAGGTTTGACCAGTTCTATACCCTTGACTCTGGTGAAATTATGCAGTGGAAGGACCTTCGTGGTGACTACCAGCAGATGTGCGAGCACCTAGGTCATCCCTTCTCGGACGCAGGGCTCGGCATCTCGTTGCATAACATTGGATGCACTCGCAGTGGCAATGGCGCAAAGGCCAACTGTGCGTCAATTCCACTATATATGCTAACGTATGTTAACCAACACCTCCTAGATATTGGCTTGAAGAAAAAATTGTGACGCAGCGGACTTGGGAAATAGCTTTTTGACGTGTACGTAGATAACAAACAGTAGATTCATCTTCCCCTCGATGGAAAGCTGGGAAGCATCGCCCCGTTTCTCTCCGATATCGTGGTCAATATACGCGGACATCGACTGCACTGTCCCCGATGGACGGCGCTGGTCTTGGACTGTGGGATTCAACCGAACGGCGTGGTTTGGGTTGGTTTGGCATTATTTTTATTTAAGGAACAACAGTACGTCGCCGCTTGTAACGCGCAATCAACCGACATCTAATTCTACGAAAAGAGTCAACTGGCATGCTTCAGTATTGGTATTTTTCTTCAGCCTTCCTTGCCTTCCATGTTCTCGCATCGTCCTGCTTCCCGAGAAGATGTCTGCGCACGTACTCGTTGCAAAATATCTCGTCCGGATCTACGTCTGCTGCGATCTTCAGGAAGTCACGAAATTTGGGGTACGCTCGTTCCAACTTGTCGGGCGTGAGGGGATGCGTCTTGGCCCAGTGTGGGCGACCATTGTGCTTGAAGAGAATCGCCTCGAATTGTCGGAACAGCAGGCGATAGCGGACATTAAACCCGTAAGGACTGTAAAGGTTGAGCAGAGAAGGACAAGTAAAAAGAAACACACACCGATATTGTGCAATGCCAATCCAGCAGGTTTCCCGCTCATACGAAGGGCTCAACCAAATTTTGTCCGCTGCCGAAAACCGAATCTCGACGGGAGAGCTCGGATAGTGGCCAAGGAACAACTGTTGAAGTTCACGTAGACAAGCACGGGCCGACTCGAATGGAATAGCCCACTCCGTGGTATGTTCACGGTAGCGGCAGTCCATTCTGAAGATTGCAAGACTGTCATCGACACGCTCATAGCGACCACTCCAGAGCCAGGAAAGCACACGGCTAGCAAGTTTGGTTGCGTACGGCCAGAATCGAGCGAAAAACAGTAGGAGCTGTATGAGTTGGAACCCGATAAGGTAGTCGAAGAACCAGGAGTGAATACGATTCTCCACCGTAACTTCCTCGGTCGTCCGATTGGCAACGCTGGCTTTGACCGTGCCAGGCCCAGGGAGCCACCAAAAACGAACATGGTCGGCGGAATGGACGAGACGGTCAAAGTCAACGAGGAGATCGTCAAAGGACATGGACCATTGTTGTTCCTTCAAGCGAAATGATTTCTCGACGCCGAGTTTAATCGTCAAGATGATGCCAGTAGTCCCCAGTCCGCACAGCGTCGCATGGAATAAGTCGGCCAGGATGTCAGCAGAGCACAACACAATCGAACCGTCCGCGAGTAGTATATGGAGTTCCAAGACGTCGCCAGATAATGGGCCGAAGGTAATCCCTGAGCCATGGGTCGCGGTGGAGACAACACCACCCAGAGTCACATCGGAAATCGACCCGAGGTTGCTCATGGCGAGGTCGTGTCGTGCTAGCTCAGAGTGGAGCTTGGTGAGAGTAATGCCGGCCTCTGCAACAACATAGTTTTCCTTCTTGTTAATCTTGCTCGCAGTCAGTCTGTGAAAGAACGAGACACCGGAACACACACCTCCATGACCCGATTCATTCGCGTCATTCGAAGCATAAAGTCACCCGTGCAGGCCAAGTCGCTTGGACTGTGGCCAACACCGACGACCCGGACCGTCCGATGCTCATTACAGGCCAGTTGCCAGACCTCGATGCACTGGTCCACAGTTTCCGGCTCGAAGATGGCGAGCGGATGACACTCGAAGCTTTGGCCCCAGTTGATGAATTTGGTTCGCGGTGGGAGTCGGATAGACGCAAGGTTCTCGCTGATAGCCGTCGTCCTCGAGTAGAGGGGTGGAATGGCGTCCGCAGACGACGCGGACATCATCAAGTCGGCCCGGTGTGACAACGAAATTTCGTTGTCACGAATAATATGGAATCGCGAGCGACGGTAGCTCGCTTCGAATCCGAGTAGCGGTATTTCAAGTAAATTAGGACGCATATCTACGAGAATAATCGTCTAGACGATGTTGTAAATTCTTTCCGCCGAGTTTCTGTAGCCTGGAATAATCAAAAGGTTCCACAAACATGATATCGCTGAGAGATTTGACTCTGGAGAGCCCCACAAAGGTCAGCCCAACAGCAAACTCCGAAGTTCCCAGCCCTATCTTGATTTTGGGAAGGGTCAAACCTTGCGACTTGTGTATCGTAACTCCCCATGCGAGTCGAAGGGGTACTTGCGTTCGGGACACGCGCTTACCGCCAACGTCGAACGAAGATTTCACGACTGGAATCGGAACCACGGGAGTTCCATCCTCGGTGTGCCAGAGTGTCGGTCCGGTGTACGTGGGGCATGATACCAAAACCGCCAATGGTAGTTCAGATGTCGATGTTGCCTCTTCCGGCCAGACAACGTCTTCAATGATTCCCATGGTAGCGTTCACGATGCCTTCGAAGAGATTAGAAATTCATCTGTGTTCATGAAAGTGGTGAACGTACCGTGTTCCTGCCACAGATTCCGCGTGATCATGACCGTCGCACCTCTGGCAATGAGCAGCCCACTTTCCAGACCACCTGCGTCTTGCGGTTTGGCCGTCACAGCTGCAGAGCCGCCCTCATGTTGTGCACGGATTCTTGCGCAAAGCTCATTGAGAGCTTTAAGTTGCTCGATGTTCATCTCGAGGACAGATGCCGAGCGAGAGAAAAGGCCAACGGCGTGAACGAATCTTGACTTCTCTTCGGCAGTAAGCGACGATTGTGTTCGCGTTTGCAGTAGTTTCCAATCATCCACCGTTAGACAGGCTTGTGAAGCGCGTTGAAGCAGTTCTCTGAAGCGCTGCTGCTCGGGACTATCCCCTTGTTGTCGATAGACGACTCGGAGGGAAAATGAACGAGTAAAGAGGCGGTAGAGACGGGCACCTTCTTGACTGACAGGGTGATTGTACAGCGGTGGGCAATACAATGCCATATCCAGCACAGGTGGCAGCTGTGCAAAATCGCCGACCAGCGATAGATGGAAGCCGCCAAAAGCTTGATCTGCACGCTCGGGACAAAGCTGTCGAAGCCGCGAGTCAAGCTGAGTGAGAATCTTGAAACCCAGCATGGACTTCTCGTCAACGTTAATGAAATGAACGCCGCGCCATTCTTCCTGCAAAGTCGCCAGTCGTGTTCCAGTGAGAGGGAGGAAGGCTGAGCTAGTTGGAAGTCCCACGGCTGAGTGAATAGTACGACCATGGATATTGAATGCGGCTACCCCGGAAGGAGCGAGGACACGAATGGGGTCGGGTTTGTTATGAAGACGAGCAAGGCTGCGCAATTCTTGGCAGATTGCGTGAATAAGATACGTCTTGCCGCATCCCGCTGTACCGTCGATGTTAAGTAGAAGGGGAGGTACGTCTTGATCGTCTAGTATTCTCCAGTATGTGTCTCTGAAGAGGTCGTAGATTGCACGCTGTTCCGGCGCAAGAGTGCCGATGTCGATGGCTCGAGGTTGGTTGGCCGCAGCAACAGCTCCAGCTTCTCGGCGCTGCTCATCAAGATACTTGGCCATCTTGTCTACGTCGTTCCAACGTTGTCGAGCTCCATGGATGTTCCACGCCGCGTCAATGGGACGCGTACCAAGATGGCTGTCGTCAAAACGCGGGATATCCAGATTCGGGTGATCGCGTGCGAAAAGTTGCCAATCTTCTTCCGTCATTTCCTCAACATCTGGATTCAACTCCTCGTCCTCGTCGTCCTCGTCGCCTGGCCCTTTGCTCTCCTCCTCCCAACAGCGCAGAGTATCTTTCGGATGCTCGTGTCCCCCCGTTCGGCACTCAGCGTAGAGTTCTGGCCACGACTTCTCCCCATCCTCCTGCTCCTGCAGGCCAGCAATAGAGCGGAACGGATGGTGCAGCATCACTTTTGTGCGACAGAACTCCGAGTATAGGGCGCTTTCAGGATCGGGGGAAAACCGCGGGAAAGTGCGTACAACCACATCTGTCGATTGGCGCCGACGCCGCCATTCATCCTTCCTCCAGGAATAATTTTGGAACACCTCGTGAAAGGAGAGCTCCTCCATGGATACTGGCCTATTCATGTATCTGAAAGAGATGTCAGTATACACGAGATCAAGAACTTATCAGTGGACATACCGCTGCAGCCACGAGTCACTAGTTACGGGTCGACCAGTGTTCCCTTCGTCGGTATCCTCCCCGACATCTTCCTCGTCAACATCATCCTCTTCAAGTGCTCGTAAGCCACCCTGCTTATCCAAGAACAGCGTCTGGAACGCAACAGATGTGCGTACAAGTGGGATGCCGAGGAGAAGGTGTGCGGACGATGTGGTCTTTGTAGCTCAGCTGACGGCCCGTCGTCCACCGCACTTGCATGACCGTTTTGGTCCGTGCGATGAGCATCTCTTCCATGTCGGTAAGATATCGGAGCTCTGGCGGCAAGCCTTGTGCGGGCACTACAAGAACTTGAGAAACATGTCAGACGGTGAGCAAGGATTGACGTACTAGGATTCGTCCTATTCTCATCCGACCAAAGGGCAGTTTCGGACCTTGTAGAGAAACACCTGGCGCAAGTCGCGGCCGTCTTCATTTTGAGGTGAAAGCCTTCTTCTCGACAGCTGGTACAGTGGTTGATTCGAAGCTCTGCCAGTTTGGTGTTGAATGTTTTCAGTGCTTCGGCTTCTCTCGCATGCACAGCAGCATCGTCCGAAGAACTCCAAGTGTTGGAAGACGCCTCGCTGCGCTCGCAATGACCACAGGACAATGCACATCTAAAACAGAGCAAAACAAGGCCTTCGGAATCACATCGCTGCGCTTGACTTCATATGTAACGACTACACGCCTACGTGTACTTGCTCGCCTCAACTTTGCGGCGCTTCGCCACATGCGCATCCTGAAAACGAGTCAGAAACCAATTGCACAAACATACGGACACTCACATTAGATTCCTGACGATCAGCCGGTGTGACAACTCGAGATTGCGCCAACAGACGCGCAACGTCGTGTTGTGATTCTGCTAGTCCCCGCGGGCTCCATGTAGCACGCATTGCGTTGGCACCCTTGGCGGTAATCTGGACAGATGTGCCAAAACGCGTGTAGTTGGGTTCGTCGTGGCTCTCGAGCGTTCCATGCCAGTCTTCTTTTCCACGCCAATAAATCTCAACCAATCCTTTCGCCCTCGAAAGTCATGAGTATGAGCAGCAAATGAGCAGAGCACATACCGCTCAAAGTCAACACCAATTTGAAATTTCCCCCACATGAATCCTCCTCCGCGGGTCTTCTCGTGGTCACCATTCTCGGGAAATACCCAGCGCTTCCTTCCCTCAATATTTTTCTCAACTGCTTCCCACCAGAGCCCAAACGCCACCGTCGTTGCATCCTTGTCTTGATGCTGGAAATTTGAAAAGCGACGAAGGGTGAGGGTTAACGAGTTGTGGAAAGGTCGCTCGACATGATCGCCATCGAGAATGTCTCCAAACGACAGTACGCCATTACTGGCACTCGTTAGCACTACTCACTCCGAGAAAGTAACGAAGTAACGCACGCATCAGCATATTCTTGGTTGATTTGTGCCCCACCCGGAAAAATACGTGTTAGGTGGTCACGATAGAGCGCTGCAAGCGAAGGCAGTTTTCCTACAACACGCTCGGCTCTGTAGGCTGTGAGAGAGTGAACAATTCCGGTACAGTGAACTTACTCTCCACTGATGTATTCCGCATTGTTGGCACTCGAAACCTTCCGTTGTGCGTATGCCGCGACCGTCTTGTTTGCCTCCTGCGCATTGTGCCAGCCGATGGCATACATGTCCCCGGGCGTCTTGATTGTGGGATCCTGACTATCATGTCTTCGAGTCGACTGAAAGGTGTAAGTGATACTCATAGACAGTGGCTTCGACGAACTGCATTGTTGTTGATCTTGTATTGGATTTGGGTAACGTCCATGGCAGTTTGAAGCCCATCCTGGATATTGCGACGTGTTTCCACTGGAAAGCCATCCCAAGGTCTGTAGTCGGTCAATCTCACTTGCCTTCATCATGAACAACAACGCACGTAATGCGGACCGCAAGCACCAGTTCAGTCGGGTTAGCCTTGTCGAATGCAAGATGAAGGCCAGGCTCGGTAATCCATACAAAGTTGGGGTTGATTTTGTTGACGTCGTCATGGCTGAGTGGTGCATTCTTTTGTTTCTCGCGCGCCTTTAGTTGCTCAAACAGTTCTTCGTGATTCTCGACGAAGTGCAGGTGGATTTGATCCGATGTTAGGTTGGTAAGTAGCGCGACACCCTGTAGATACAGTAGGCTTGTGCGCTGAGGTCGGCTGGGTCTGCGCACCTGTTTGATGTACATCTCAGCTTCTTCCGTCGTGAGCTCTGCTGCGCGTTGTTTCATTTCCTCTGCAATCTGTTCAGCCTCTTTGATAATTTCTGCGGCTTTGGCCTCCGCCTGGCGCTGCTCCTCTCGTCGCTCCTCAGCGATCCGCTCCTCCTTCAAACGTTGTTCTTCGGTGCGAGCCCGCTCCTCCGCCTGCTTAGTACGCCGGCGTTCTCTATACGCCTGGCGATCAGCATGATTCTACATAAAAGTCAACTGCTTGAATATAATCCAGCAGAAGCAAACCTTTTGTTTCGTGGGGGTCGGAGTCTCGTTCATGGTGATAGTCGCGGACCGGAAATGAGCGAGTCACGATATCAGTCACACTTGACCGACGACCCCAACACAGTGTTATACAACGCTCGCGGCTCGCACTCCAACGACGCACGGTACATGGTCGCAGCTTGTCCGAACACCGTTTGAGTCGCGTCGCTGTAACGAAGGCGAGCCCAGTTCTCCTGCCTCTGCAAGGGAAACTCTCCTCATTCCTATTCCCGCCGACCTGGACGTCGATCCACTGTCCAATCTTCTGCCGGAGACAACGTTGCGTCGCAGAACCCCGACGGCATACCCGAGCTATACCGCCTTCTTCTCGACCTCTCCATCCCGCCCACCTTTATTCGCACCTGAAATGATGTCGGCGTTCCTGATATTGAGTAGACACTGGCACTGCAGAGGTTCGCTCGTTGTCCTTTGGCCTCTCACTCCTAATCTAACGATCATCTGCTTCTGCTTCTGCAGCTCCTTCCCCTTCCCTCCTGCTCCTAACCCGCGCACTCGCCTCACACGACACTATATCCTCGCCTCGCCGGTCCCATGGCTCTTTGTGTGCCATCTCTCACCGGATAAAAGAAGAGGTGCGCGTATCCGTCGCTGGGCTATTCGATGCTCACTCATTCAGAACGGCAGTTCTATCGTCGGTCCAGGCGATATATCTCGGTCCAGCCTGAGGCTACTATCCGGAGGCCGACCTGCTCCCGTCAGCATCCCTGTGCGGACGACCCTGGCGAGGTCGGCATACGCAACGAAGTGTTTGTGTCGGGCGCAGGCAAGCATGCCTGGGGACGGAGACCAGTGTTGCACCGACCGAAAAGCACTGCGCTCGCCGGACCCGTTTCAGCGGCGACATGGCAGACTGAGAGCGGTCTCCGAGTACTGTTTGGATATCGGTCGCTGGACGGAGAACTGGCAGGGTGTGGTAGCATGAATCGAGAGGCGTTGGGAGGAGGGAAGGTGATAGACAGAGCGATATCGGGGATGGAGAGGTACGTTATCTCGTTCCGCCCACCATTTTGAGTCTGACCATCGTCCTGTGTATCCGCAGGTTCTGCTCCTCAACAGAGAATGGATTGGGCTTCCTCATCCTGCGAGTCCATACTCAGCAATGGGCAAGAACAGAACGACGGGCTTGGGTGCGGAGTCGAGTGGGACTCTGCTTGCGGGATGGAGATCATTCTTTGGCACACCCGATTCCCGCACTACATGCGACACCAACACTTCTTCCGAGATTGGTGGTGGACGATCGCCCGACGATGTTCAAAATGGTTACGCGACTCTTGAAGTACCTCCGTCCTAACCTCGCCGTATATCACGTCCGTTCCGTCAATCTCATCTGGTCTCTGGAAAACGCAACCAGTCGAGCTCATGCAGAGTCAATTCATTAGCTAGTAAGTTTTCCTTCTTACCGATCGGCCAGCGATCGACTCTCCGCAGAGGATACTTTGCAGCCTGCGGTGGCCGAGTCAAGGGTAGGCAACCCCGCTTTATTGAACGACGCTCGCTCATAAAAGACACAGGACGCGCCGGCGACCAACAGCCTCATTCTCAGCCCAGCTCCGAACATGTCGACATTTGGCGTCGAGCGTCCGACGCGGCGGCCAACGCTGAACTCTGTACGGCAAATTGACAGCATACGGGACCTGATGCCGTTCTTCTCGAGCGTGAGCATCTCCTCGTATGAAAGCGTGTATGCCAGCGGTGGGAATGTCGACTGGGCGGCTGTGGAGAAGCTGCATACCAGTCGGCCTGTCGTTCGCGAGCCCATTTTTTACAGTTCCCCGGGGTATTCTTCTGCGTCATACTTGCAACATATCGTTTCTGTGCTTTTGCCTGCGGGACGACTCGTCAGGATCAAGCCTTGTGAATGAAAGTCCGGTTTTGATTGACGTGTTGCCAACCAGAAAGATGTGACATGGCAGGCCTCTTTCCTTCTTTCCACCACCTCGTCGAGGAGGACCCACCTGGTGTGTGGTCGCCTCGGTGGGAAGACCACAAGGACCCACTCCGTGTGTGGTCGTGTGGTGTTTTCTTTTGTTTCCTTCGACCACCTCGTCGAGGAGGACCCACCTGGTGTGTGGTCGCCTCGGTGGGAAGACCACAAGGACCCACTCCGTATGTGGTCGTGTGGTGTTTTCTTTTGGTATAGTGTTTCTGCTGCCGTCCCGGTTTATTTGTAGGTCGTCTGTTCAGTCTGTTTTGGCCTTCTCACTCCTCGCAGGTATATATAATGTATGGTGCAATATTACACTGTCTAGCGCTTGTCTTTTGTCGATGTGCAACCATGAAACTGGGCGAACATGAAAGTGGACAACCTATTCACATCCATCGCCCCCATGGCTGACCGGCGCGGACACTGATCATGCAATTCGCGCTGGTCGTAGTGGGGGAGTAGACCGCGCTTTGACTACGGTGGAGATTTTCACCTGTGTCGTGTGGTATCGACAATCGTTTTTTTTTTTATGGCCAATGACTCTCGAGGCCCCCTGGGCTACATGTGGCTACGTTCCGGTTCTGCCGTGTCGCATTAGTAACGGCTCGTCCCGTGCCGCTCGGCCCGCTCCCCCATCCAACCAACGATGCAGACCCTCGTCGGTTGCCCATTATTCGATCTGGGTTCACCCAAGCTCCTCCCAGTCCATCTGGCGTTCGTCGTCATCGGCCCCGTTTGCACGTCAATCGTTCGGCCGTCGAGCTTAGTCCAACCAAGCTCTTCGCAATCTGTCTCGCCGTCTAGCGCATTGACTAGCCACGCGTCCTTCGTTTCCTCCTCGGTGGTCCGCTCTTCGAGTTCTGGTTTTGTGCTTACAACATCGCAAAATGTGCGATCTCATTCGACTGCAGCCTCTTGCTGGTGGGTCATGTCGTTATAAGGATACGTCAATCGTCCGATCCCGGCGAGGAGCTCGAGGACATCGTCAACAAGCTGGAATTGTGCTCACCCGTTCGTTACCTCTGCTCGGACATCCGTTGACGTACTCATTTTGTCGCAGTACATCAATTTGGTTTATTTGCTTGGCAGTATCCGGGACGACAAATCGACTGGTACATAATGTGGCACGCTCAAGCACCTACCATTGTGGAAGCACTGTATTTGGAGAGTTTGTTGGTCCCTAGACTCGGGCGGCTCTGTTTCTGACAATCGGGTTTTGTGGTGGCTTCTTGTACATGGTCGTCTCGGTGTTCATGGTTTCGAGCTTACCGTTGTCGTTCATCCTTCAAGTTTCAGGCTTCAGGCCTGCTTGAGACTGTGCGTGGATCCATCGGCATTGCACAATAATCCAACGGTTTACAGAACCCCCAAAGAGGAACGCCGCTGAACGACATCATGTCTCAGCCTTTCTTCGCCGGTTTTGAAGCCTTCTTTCCAGGTTTCATCCGGAATCGACTCAGGGGCAATTTGTCTCCCCGCTCAGCCCTATACCCCCTCGCACGTGAAAAAAAGATTGCTCGCTGCGCTCGCAATAATAAATGGCAGTAGTATCCGTGTTCTTACCAACCCTAAGTCACTTGCTGGTGCTGTGACGTGACACCATTTTCGTCTTTACTCGCCCATGACCTCTATCCGCGTCTACTCGCCCCCTGCTGTGCCGACCCTCATTCATTCTCGTCATGCTGAATACCAGAGACAAAAAGACACGGTTCTTAATAACACCGCCCCCGTCCCGCGTATACCACCGGCGATTCCTCGAAGCGGCGGCATAGAAGAGCTGGAGGACAGCGTCGGGAAGCTAAAACTCGGCCGCAGACACCCTTTGCACTCTCCCCAACACCCCGCATCGGAGGCGGACGACGACGACGACGACGACGACGACGACGACGAGTTCAACTGCCCTTGCGGGGAGCCGCAGTATGGCCGCGTCATTGGGTGCGACAACGAAAAAGCCTGTTGCATGGCTGAGTGGGTCAGTGTGTCTCTCTCTCAGCTGTCCCCCCTCTCACTGCAGCTCAGTATCACCTCGCCTGCGTCGAGCTGGAAGCTGTCCCGGTGGGAAAGTGGCTTTGTCCCTACTGCCGCAAGGCTCGTTTCACCTCTTTGCCGGAGGTTCTTCTCACTCGACTTAGGTTGACGAGGAGTGTGAAGACAAGTCGGACACAGATTTTGAGCCTGGCACACGAGGACCAGGGCGGCGCCGAGAGCGCGGTGGTGGCGGAGTGCGTGGAGGGCGCGGAGTGCGTGGAGGGCGCGGAGTGCGTGGAGGGCGCGGTGGTGGCGGAGAGCGCGGTGGTGCCGCAGGGCGCGGAGTGCGTGGAGGGCGCGGAATGCGTGGTGGTGCCGCAGGGCGCGGAGTGCGTGGAGTGCGTGGAGGGCGCGCAGTGCGTGGTCGCGGCCTTAAACGAACGGTCTCTGCGCTTTCGGCAGAGTCCGAAGATCCGCTGTTTGGGTAGCTTATTGTCCTTATCTTGACCCCGACACTTTTGTTCTTGGGACAGCACACTGTAAATAGAATGTTTTCTGTGCTTAAATTACATTTGCGTAAAACACGAGTCGGTGAATCATCCATAGCCTTCCATAGCCAGGCGAAGGTGTACAATTAAACACACGGTTGTTGTTTCTGAGGAAGGAGCTAGGCTTTATCTGGCCGCACGAAGGGAGCAGAAACAGGTGGTCAGAATCGTGTCCTTAGACCTCTGGAATCGACATTGTTGGTCGTTATGGACGATTTTGTCTCGAGGCGGGAGTAGAGTCAAGAAAAACTAGACAGGAGGAGGAGATCTAGAGTGCCCTTGCAGAAGATCACGAATGTGAGTTGCGTGACGGCCGTGACCGGCTTTTTGCTTGCCTTGAAAATTCAACCATGGGCAGCGACACCGGAGACCCGCCCCACAACCCTCTGCCCTGCATGTGCTCACTCAACGCTATAAGCGCTGGCTCAAGAGCGACCCACGCCTTGCTCGACGCATCCCACCTGCATCATTGTTACACCCACAAGCACCTACTCGGGTCACCGGACGCGTTGTGGACGTTTGCGCTGGATTGCTCTCCCGCCATTCGCTACATCTTCATATTCTTTGAATGTGTAGCACAGTTACACAAGCCCAATCGGCCAAATTATCCAAAAACCACCGAGGAGCAGCAATCACGCGCCCACAACATCCTCCGTCTGAACGCATATCGCACGCGAATGCTCGAAAACCATCCAAAAATACAGAGGGTCTTCTCCCTGGCAGAAAACGACCACCCTATGTCTTGGGCTATGGCGCATCTGGCCAATGAGCTCGCTTTTAGTGAGCCTGACGGCGTCGTCGAGATCTGGGGCATGGATACCGACTTCCTCACCACCACAGGCTCCAAGTACACCGTAATGTTCTGTCCCACGCGCCGGAGATATCCTTGCTACCATCCCGACCCAATTCGCCCGCGTTTCTCCTTCCCGAGTCTGACCACCGATGAACGAAATGCCATCGTCTACATGCGCTCACTCATGGGCAACGATGTGTATTGGAAAGGTGCATCGGGGCTCGAGACCCAATATCAGGCCCGTACGTCAAAATTCTTTCATTCCTTGCTCGAACTTATCCCAACCAGTAACACCCCGGAACCTCCAAGCTGTGATAAAAGCTGGAGTCTTCGAAGATTTGTTCACGCAGTCCGCGCGTGTCCCGACCTACCAGGCTATCGCCGCGCTCAAAAAGAAGGACCGGCCGCACTGGACGTTGACACCGGAAGAGGAGCAAACCGTACTTGACAGGCTCGCTGACAACGACCTTCGGCAATACGAGGCCCCCGGGGCCGTTATATACGGAACGCCGACGACAGAGTGTCCGAATCGGGCATTCATCTTCGCATGTGTGTCCAAAGCACTGGATGCCACTTTCCTCGAGGCTCAGCTCGACCGCATCGCTGCGCTAACAACAGACTCTCCGGACTCGTGCTCTGCATTCGATGTCACTGTGGCCCGCCCTCTACGCCACCCTCCACGTGTTCTATCCTCCGCCTCACAACTCGGACGAACAAGCTTGGAAGTCGCTGTTGCTCCAGCGCATCAGCGACGGCGTCGAGAACAAACCCGTCGTCCCCGGTCCACCCAGCCAAGAATTGTGTCATGCTATACAGTTCTTTTTACCTTGCATCGCGTACCTTGTCCGCTCTGCCCTGAGAACCTCCGTCAATCCAGCGGCTCTCACGACATACCTCAGCAGACCGGAGTATCTGGCTCTGGTCTATCGCCAACATCAGCACCACCAACTTCCCCCGGCAAGAGTCCAAGCAGGAATCCTGGCAGGTCGACTGCTCCCCTTCCCCCCTTATAACGCCGTCCGTCCTCTCACTTCGTACGAAAAGTCCCTCGTGGACGACAGCCGTCTCAATACCTCCACGCTATCGGATCTGCTCACCGACACTGCGGAGCTTTCTGTGTATGAACGCGCGACTCGTGAATTAGCCGACGAGGCCGAGAAGGACAAGCGATGGGATCTCATGAGCAGACATATCTATCGGGAGAACAGGGAACTACTTGACGCACAGGTCATCCCTCGCGAATTGATGAGCGTAATAACGCTACATCGGTTCGCTAAAGCCCATGCTGCCAACGATTTCCCTGTGGCCCAGGCGGCCCTCACTGACTCTCTCGAAGTCACGTACTATAACGTTTTGAACACCTTCGAGAGCATCCTGCGCTCTATCACGGATGACGACGATTTGCTGGAGTTTCTTGACGAACTGGTCCCACCACAAGTCCGCAGTCCCTTGTTGCTTCAAGCCAACACGCGGTTTGAATTCGAATACCCAGCGTTCAACGCATATTGCACGTCAAAGCATGACGAATGGCTAGTTCCCCAAGCGCGAGTATTCGCGGACGCATATGAGCGTGAGAGTGCCCCATCTTTTGGGCCATGGTTTGCCATTCGTTTGGGAGACGGCGCTTCCACGGTCAAATTCGGCTCACAAACCATCTCAAGGTTGTCGAAGTCAGACACGCACATGGTTCGGCAACTCACGGACTTGCTCCGCCGCAGTAGCGTCATCAGTGATGAGGTCGCTGAAGATGTGCTCAATCGTTGGCCAGACGATGTTTCCCGGGCTCTAGGCCAAATCGCGTCGTCGGGGCCCTGGGCTTCTTGTTCGCAAAGGTTAGCACATTCACCACACTCCATATTTGCAATGACTCGTTTTAAGAGTGGTCATCCTTTGCTCGCAGTGGTCTGCAAAACTTAACGATTACAACTCGGAAATTCGGATAATTGGCAGTCTACGAGAACTCCTCGGCCTTGACTGGCTGTCGTCCGCCTTCCATGGTCAATTGACCGCGTTTATGAAGAATCCGAGCTACAAACTCGGCAGCACAGCAAACTTACGACAACTTGCGGAAGAGCTTTCCCGACTACTACCTGACGCCTTTCTTCGGGAGGCGGCCTTCCACGATCCGCAGGAAGACGACTTTCAGTGGATTACCAACATTGTGGCCCCGTACTTACATGGCACAGAATCTCAACGGGCTCTAGCTGTTAACGTTGCGGGCCACTATGCGGTAGCGCTCGACAAGGACCAATTGGCAATAAACAACGAGAACATCCGATCACCGCAGTTATACCAATGGCGATACCTCGATTTTGCCCTTAGAGTAGCCGTCTATGCAGACAAGACCAGTTGCAGGCGTTTTAATCAACTGCAACTCCTGGGGCTCTGGGTTCTCGGCCTTGTCGACGTGATGGAGGAGGTGGCTTTGGTTCCTGTACTCCAATCGAGCGTCTCTCACTCGAGCACGTTAATGGCTTTGTTGCACGAGGATAGCGTCTTGGCCCTTCGTTCTGCCGGCATTACGACAATACACCCCCCATTCCTTTGCGACGTAGTCCTGATGGCCTACGTGGATCAGCCTTCGTTCGCGGTCTCGGCAAATCTCATTGCTGCTATCTGTCTCGGCAACGATGCAGAGTGGCAGTCAGCCCTTCGGCAAGGCTTCCCGAGACAGGCGTCGGCACTCAAAGCCGCTGCATCCGCACAAGATGGCCTTCAAATTCCAAAGGCGCCGACATTTGAACTTTCAACGTTCCTGGCTCTTTTGTATCTCGCGGGGATACCGCCGACAAGTCAAGGCCAGTCAAAAATCACATTCGCTCTAGCGAAATCAATGATCGGGATCCGTTTCACGAAGGCGATAGGCGGACGAGAGGAGGAACCGATTTGGTGCCTGGTGTTATTCCTTCGGCTCGCCCTGCGAATTCTTGTTTGGGTCAACGACCCCACGACGGAGTTTCCGACATGGGCCTGGTGCAAGGCGCAACTTGTGCAGGACTCGAACATGAGCAAGATTCGCGCTGGAATCGTTCTCGAGAACCACAGAAAAATCGAACCAAACTGGTTGAACCCATCGAATATCCACCACGTCAGGGCAGACTTTTCGTGTGCTTTTCTGTCTCCCGACGTGCCCGCAGTGAAGGTAGATTGGGATGCGGATCTCCATGAGGAGGCCATCCAGAACACCCGTGCGCGTCTGCTTGACATTGGCCGGACGGCTCCGCCAGATGAGCGCTGGTCGACTCTCCAGCGATTCCCGCTCTTGGACCACTTTGCCCATGTCTCCAGCGGTCTCGCACTACTCGAAGAAAGCCGTGAAAGACTGCGACAGTCTCTCATCGACGACGGAATGTTATCGAATGCGTTTGCGTATGGATCTTTTGCTTGTGCTTCCTGCGCTTACCAGTTCCAGTGGTCAAAACATCGCACTGCAATATCGTCCAAATGTGAAGGCCAAGGACATTGACCTTGACGATCTCTCGGACTAGACACTACAATGTACACTATCCATTTCTCAGTACCTCCAGTTGATGTGCATTTGAGGCGAAAGAAAGTGAGGAGGAGATTCTCTGTACACAGCATGGCCAGTATCTGAGCGGACAACCCGCATCTGACGGTGCTGGTATCTTACCTGGCCAGGGACGAGCACCGCAGGAGAGTTCGGGGTACATTGGAAGTCAGAATGAGCAAAGGCACGAGGAACAATGTTCAAACTCAAACATGTATGCATTTTAGGATTACAATGTGCACAAAAGAAAGAAAAAACATAATCATACACATTTATCTAGGGAATTCAGTGCAGCGTGGCGTTTTCTGGCGGTGTGCTCTCCGTCCACGATGGCGCGGCGCTTCCCTGTGAAGCCGGGCGTGTACGCCTGTCCATGGTCAGTAAGAATACACCCTGCAAAAATCGGTCGCACGTGAGAACGGGTGGCGATTTTGGGGGTCTTGGTAGCGTTCGCCACGCGAAGAAAATAGCCGGCGGAAAGGGCGGTTTCTATCGTGTCGGATATTTCAAGATATGTAAACCCCTTATTCTGCAGCTGCGACCAATAGTGAGTGAACAGGCCAGAGCAGACAGTCGAACAACACACCACTTTGAGAATAGTCTGTTTAACGAGGCGCCCGTCGTTTTCGTTTACCAGTTCTTCAATCGCCTGGAGCGTGGCGCAGTGCAAATGAAGCTTCTGTTTCGCTATAGGGTCGGGAAGAAGGAATTTGGAAGGGACCTAGTGGATAGAGAGGTGGGTTAGTATGCATCAATGAGGAAACACAGTGGACGCGCTCTATAATCAGCCCTGACTATATCGCCGTTTTCGATAGCGGCACTGAGAACCTCAACAAACTCCTTGCGCGGGAGCCCTGCACGCTGCGCCTTCTGAAAGGCTAGTTATAAGAACCCAGTCACGGTGGAGATGAAGCACGCACTTGAACCAGTACTGTGTGAATGAAACTGGGATTCGCCGCAATAAACTCCTGCACCACTTCAAGAGTCATAAGAGGTGCGTCGTCCTATTTTGCCAACAGTGAGCCCAGGAAAGTGAGAAAAGCAACATGGAGGAGAAAGACGAAGGTGACAGCAAGGATGCCACGGTGCCACTGGCGTCGTCAGTGGCGATGTCGCCGTGACGCGACCACATGCCCAAGCCAGACGCGTCGAGGACGCGTCGCAGACGTGTTTCAGACTCTTGAGAGCGCGTAGAGGTGAAGACAGGCATGGGACAAGTACCAGGTCCGACCGACGAGGGAAAGAAGTGGAGGAGAGACGACGTACGATGGGGTTGGTGGCTGGTTCATCGTAGTTGGAGTCTTGGGACATGGTGAGTGCGACGATATTGGTACGTGAAGCGACGATGTGGTGGTACTGAGCAAAGAAGTAGAGTCGCGTTCTGCGCCTTAAATACCCGCGATTGGGAGCTGTCATCAAACATTCGCACGCTATTAAACTGACGAGGCAGGTAGGGCCGTCGAAGAAACAGCTTCGACTTTTTCTGAGTTAGCGGCAAGAAGAAATGCGCGCACGGAAGAAGATGAAGTGAGTGGTTTGACGCTTTGGTAAGTACTATTTGCTTCCTGCCCGAGACCCTCTAGATCTCTTTAATCGCACCCAAAGCACTGCGCGCACGCAAGCTTCTGGCCAGTTTTCTGTTGAAGTCGCGCCCGGGGCTCAGCTCTATAATGGTCTGGCAGCCTATTGAGGCTCGGTTCGCAGTGAGGACAAGAAGGACATACTTTGCGCTGCCACAAAAACTTGAGAACAGCTTCGTTTGCTCGCAGACCGTCGCCCGGCACGATCGCTCTAGAGAACGCACCGAACGAAATCTTGCGAAGTTAGAGACTCTCATGCTGGTTAGTGTCTATGAACTCACGACAGTTGTGGTCGTGAAACGAGTTGGAGAACTTGCTTCTTGCAAGGCGGCAACCAGTTCATCCTCTGTCTTTATGCGTCCTGGAGACTGTCAATAGACCTCTACAGGCAATGGGAGTCGTACGCATAAGACTGAGCTTGTCTGATGGGACCATCCTTCGCCATTGGCGCCATTCGTCCTCCGTATCGACAGCGACCAGTAGTGCGACCTTCAGGACCCGTCAGACTTGTGAAAGATGTGGACGAGAGACACATTCCATTTCTACTCGGCGAGGGGCACGGTATCCTGGGCGAGTCGGGAAAGCGTTGCTGTAGACGTTGCCGGTTATCAACTGACGAGCTTTGCTATTCGTGAAGGCGATTGCGAAAGCTTTGAGCTCCTTCAGCGTCACTGTGCTTTGAGAAACTGGTGCCCAAACGTCATCACCGGCTGGCTAGTAGAAACGCACACCGACTGATATTGAAACGATCATGGTCCAATTCACCGACCTGAGCGGCAATTTCGGGGTCGCTCCAGAAGTTCGACTGGATAGACGAAAGCGCGTGGTTTTGTAGCGGTTGCGCGTCGACGGTGGCTCCTCTGTACAACAATCAGCTGTGTTACGCCAGGAAATGGATTTGGGACCGTTGACGGCTACTAGGCAACGCTGCACGTTTGCGATCTTTCTTTGTGCGGGTTGACGTGGACTTCAATACTTGGGAAGGCGCTGACGCTTTCAGAGTCCTGCGAGGGCTTGATGCGGGGATGTGAGCCGGGAGCATGTCTTGAGTAACTTTCGAGCCTGGATGTTCACGTTCCTTGTTAATACGCGGACGTTTGAGAGATAGCGAAGCAGAGTCGTCAGCACGAGCACGTTTAGAAGCAGGAGCAGGAGCAGAAGTCGATGGAGCGGGTAGCAGCGCAGCCGGGGCAATAGTGTTGCGAGAGAGTGGAAGGAGGACTGTTTGGCTATCAGCAGATGATATTCGAGTGTCAGTGTAGATGCTGGTATACAATGCGAAGCCTACCGGCGTTGCGGAGCCTCGCCGTTGCTCTGTTGAATTGCCGATGTTGTCTTGCGTCTGCAAACCCATGAGACGAGCGGCTAAAGAGAAGAAACATCCATTTACTTTTCATTGGGCGGATCTGCACGGGTGGTGCTGTGCTTTCTGGTACTGGAAAGATCAATATGCGCGCTGCCAAGTTCATCCAACACACCTAAGAGATAGAACGGTGAGTATATGCGCACTTTTTGGATCGTGGTCGCGCACCTTTTATCGTTCTCAACACCAGGCGCACGAGCGCCGTTCTTGTTCTCAAGACCATCCTCGGCAATCCACACCTTTTCCCCGTCGACGAAGAGACCAGCACAAAGGTCTTGCTGTCGGTGTCGCACACCGCAATACCATACGTCCGGCTTCATTGAAGGATCCTCAACGCCTAGACACTGGAGGTGAACCCAGACGTTGCACGTAACTGCGGATGTATCGTCGCCGCAGCCCATGCAGCCCTCCTCGTCTTCGACAGGTTGGAAGCATATGGGGCATCTTTAGGCAGTTTGAGGACACCATATCACGAGTGAGGAGAACTGCCTACGTGTAGACGACGTCCATATCGTCCATGGTGGTCGGTTTAGGTCAAGCGCTGAAGAAGGAGATAGAATCCGAGCAGAATCGAGAAACACGTGACCGCATGTCCCGTCAATTATCTGGCTTTCTTGATACATTCACGCCTGAAAATCGGTCTTTGGTCGCGTCTGGGCACCCTCGTTCGGCAGCGTTCGCTCGTTGGTCGCCTGATTGCTGGTCGTGTCTGGTGGGACACCGCGCTGGTGTCAGCGGCAATACGGCAATCTTAACTTGAATCGAGCTGGTCAGGAAAACCACAAGCTACCAGGACGATATACACGCACCGACATCCTGGATGATCTCTGCCCCTCGTCCGATTCGTCCCTTGCTGGTCCAGTACCTGCCAACCGGACTGGAAATCTGGAAAGGCTCAGACGCTGGAGAAGGGTACGTCAATGGGCACTTTCGCCTTGTCTCGTGGATCCAGCTAAAACCCGGTATGGCGGGGCGGTTGTACGTTGTGGTGGTGAAGGACGAAGAAGCCACGGCCGTCGACCAAAGAAGAACAACACTCCGATGCAATCACTGAACTATTGATGTCAGTTTCGTTCTTCAACTTCAAGCTTCAGACCTTCAGACCTCATCGAGACTCTTGCGATGAACCCATCTGCGTCTCTCCCCAATGTTTTCTTGTGTTGAGGATTGGTCCTATGCCAGCGTTGGTAGGCAAAATGGCGACCCAGGCAAAAAAACCTCCAAGTTCGAGTTGGGCAAAGTCATGTACTAATCGCGGCGGCGAAAATGGCGACGCTCGACCGATAGTCCTGAAGGATGACACTTATAGGACGAGCGCATAACCCGCATTGCCACGAGCGTATACCGGTTGCGCCGCCTCCGTCTACCACCCGAGAAGCCATGGAGAACAAAGCGCACGCGTTCAAGGTCGGTCATCGCTTACACCGTTTTGTCATTGCTCCGGCGACCATATTTAATTCGTTTATCGTCGGGACACGCACGAACTCGCTCATTCCCTCCCGTTTCGTTTGGAGCTCCGAGATTCGGTTGTTTGCCGCGACTATCTGAGCACTGAGGAGGTGTACATAGCTTGTCCGCAAATATGCCGTTTACTTTATTAAATAGCGAGCAACGTCAGGCAGAAACACCGATACACGACGTACAGATTGTAGTACTTTCTGCCTCAAGTGCGTCGATAAGTCGGCCGACCGAGCAATGTGGTCAGCCGCTCTATAATAAGGCTCAGCGTTATTCGACCAGGGCCCGACCAGGTTTACCTCTCAAGCTGTGATTGGTATTGTTCCAGATTGTAAGCTTGTTGGAGACGTTTTTGAGCTACTCTTGGGAAACGTAATACTCGGTCTTGGTTTCTTTCAAGTGCTTTGAAGGTCGGTGGTACTTGATGTGCGTTAAACTGACCCGCATAACTATCCAGTGGATCGACTCAACTTGTTGGTTAAGCTCCCCACGTACCCACTCCTGGTACCGCAGCTTGGTAGTCGACTACTAGTATGTCCTTTGACCGCGCTCAGCACAGGTAAACAAATACCGCGAGAACTTTGAAGCATTGTCTATATCCTGCGGCCCACCGTCGACTGGTAGTTTGCTGACGGCGGTTGCAGGAGAGGAAACGAAATTTCGTTGATCACGTGTGCGCCAAAAGGATGTAACTCGATAGAAAAGTTCCCGTTGACCGTTTTTTCTGCTTCGTCCTCCCAGGACGCCGACTGAGGATTGCCGTGAGCTGCTCGTTGAGTTGGACTTGGATGAACAGAACAGTAGTTTGATGCGGGCGGGTAAACGACGATGAGTCCTCGTTTGGCCTATTGCGAACGGGTACGACAAGAGAAAGGGAGGAGTCCGGGGTTGGTGTAATCGACGTTCATGGGCTTATGATTCTGAATGCAAGCACGAGGAGGATGTGCAGCTGGGTCTGAGCAGAGGAGGGACCGCGCAAGCGGACTCAGGCTAGTGCCGTGACACCTCGGATCAAGCGGTTGGGTTGTGCCGTGAACTCCTGCTCACTCCTCGTTGTCCACCGAAATGTCCACTTCGTCTACGGATGCCATTTCACACACTCGGCGGACAGCGACTGATTTCAGGCGGGGAGAAGGATTTAGACGCTGCGCGCAAAGCGGGCACCGCTCCTGCTGCTCTCGACGAGCATGGCCTTCCGATCAACCCCCACATCCCCCAATACATCTCACAGGCTCCCTGGTATCTCGACACCGGTGCACCTTCCCTTAGCCATCAACGCAGACGCGAGGCAGACGAAGCAAAGACCATTGACAACTGGTACGACCGAGGCCTAAAAGCCGGTCCCGCCGCCAAAAAATACCGGAAAGGTGCATGCGAGAACTGCGGTTCCCTGACGCACAAACGGCAAGACTGTCTGGAGCGACCTCGTAGACGTGGTGCAAAGTTCACCAAC